>JASANE010027355.1:0-63986 GCA_030248225.1 Trileptium ribeirensis
TAGATCCAGTACCCAATGTAGGAGACTGGTTAAGGCAGGTCATGTTCCCTTACTAGAGCGGGGTTTAACAGAGAAAACCCAACGAATTATCGCTGATAGGGATTTCGTTACCGAGATAGAACCGGTAGACGAAGTAGCAGTACGTACAGTAAGAACAGCAGTCAGTGATAGTTCCGATACGGAAAGCATAGAAAAATGGGTGAACCGGTACGACCCTAATTTCTATCGTCGAACCTAAGCTAAAATCGAAGCCACACAACCAAACAATGGAACATATCGAGTACGGACGGACGATTACGAACCACAAAATCCAAGGACGGTTAGAAATCGGATTATCCTAACTGACCCAGATAAGGAAAATCGAACCCACCTGGCCACCAATAGCACAAGAGCAAGAAAAGTTACTAGTTAGGAGGCCTTTTCATACATACCAGAACCGGGTAGCCGAGATACGCAGGTAGAGTACCGGAACAACATACAGTGCCAGTGAACACCATGGAAAAAATAGTGGCTACCAGCGAGGAGTCCCGTTTGAGTACCTTACCAGTAGGTGTTGGAATACTCGAGGGACAGCATTTCTACCCAGCAGACATCACGCTATCCACCGCGCCACGCGGAGCTTCAAGCGGAATCGTAGTACCAGGACCATAGACCTAGGGGATTAACCCGTAAAAATAGCACCAGAAAAGTGGGCACTGGAAGCGAGTAGGTTCATGCGAGAGTTAACTGAAAACCGTGAATGAGACCTGACTAAGACTAGTGACAGCGAGAGCAGCGAAAGCGCGCCAGAGGAGCGATGCTAAATTTCTAAAGGGAACATTGTTCGAAGCAGGGTTAGTCGGAAGCACTGAAGTTACAAAAATTAAAAACCTAACGTCAACCTAGCCCCGAAACTATCGCGGAATTACGAAATCTATTTTTTTCTCCCTGTAAAGCCTACAGAAACGCTAAAGAATGTTTGCGATTTATGGGGAAACTCCTGGGTCAGGCACCCTGGCAGTCCGGACCCTTTCCTGGGAGTGACCAAACCCAAAACAGACTTTTGGAGGTACGTGTCAGTGTATATATATTATGTACAATAATGAACGGTTATTATATTACATATGTGAATGAATAATTACAGTGTAATTTTAGGCGATCAGGCGCAAGGAGCTAACGCCAAAAATAACATAGGAAAAGGAAATTTTACTCGTACTGTTACCATTTCAATAGTTTAGCCCATAAGGCAAAACTCGAAAATTTCATGAAAATAAGGGAGAAGTAGCGACGTTTTTCACGTTTCTTCGTACACAGGGATATCGGACAAACCTAAGTCGCCCTTCTGCCCCAACATGTACAATAAAATTTAGCAAAAATGTTACTGAAAACTCATACAAATTTACTGAATTTTATCAAATTTTTTACGGAAATTCAGGAAATCTGGTAAAGTTTCTTCAATTTCCCCGCAAATTTTCTTAGATTTTCATCACATATTTAAAACCTTTGGAAATATGACGTGAATTTCATAACGATCTCTAAACTTTTTCATCAAAATCGATAGAATGAAAGGGTACATCTACGGATTTAACAGTGAAATTTCACACAAACTCATTTTCCATTAGATTTGAACCTCTTACCCTAAGTAAGGAACCTAGTAAATCCAAAAAATTTTAAGAGATGTAACAGCCAAATTTTAGGAAGACGGTAAAACGCGCGAAGCGTAGCAAATTTCGTAGGGAACATGGGAAACGGACGACCGGACACCGGCGGAGTGTGGCCTCTTGATAAAAGAATCATTGTGTAGTGCTATTAATATTGTCATAAAAATAAACTATATTACTTCATTTATACTGTGTTTATAAGGTCGCACTCCGCCGCCCGCAGGTGCCCGGGGCGACTTTGGCACCGGAAGTGAAAGGTTACCACGGTTAGGGGTGTCCGGTCGATCCTTGTGAATTACAATGGCTAGAATATTGTATGCATACAGTGTTTTTGTGTATTATGTTATACTTGATGTGGGGTGCCTATAATACGTAGTGTGTACAGTATATAAAGGAAAACGGGAGGGGAGCCGGAAATTAGTCAGGAGGAGTTCAAAGTCCCGCAACTCAGGCCGATCATGTTCAAATAAATAAAATTTTCAGTCAGAAACAACTGACATGGTGGGCACAAAATTTTTAAGACATTATTTTAGGAGTGCGACGCGAAAATTCAATTTTTGGGGTTTTCCCACAAATTTTGGAAAAAAGGGGTGACTCAACTATCTTAAGGACACTGATGGGGTGTCAAATCGCCCCGGCGGGTCTAAAAATTTGGATCCCCTAAGTACTTACGGATCCCCAAACAGGCACTTAAGCCTCCAATTTTCTAAGCCCTAAAGGGTACCCGAAATAATCTAAACTCCATGATTTTTGGAGCCCGGGACACTTATCGGGTCCTCCCCTAACTCTTTAGTCCATAAGCGGGACCGCCCACCCCCGCGGGTCCGCTCAGGATCCTCTAAACTTAAATGGAACACCAAAATTTTCTGTTTCGGGCACCTAAACCGACCTCTAACAGGCCCCCTGTAAGAGAAATATTAAATTTTAAATTTTGATCAGTAGCCGGCCTGCCAGGGCATGATTCTGGTCCTGTCCCCGGCCGCCTACTGTTTTTGGATCACGAGATATCGGCGAAAATGCGCCGATATCTCTATGAGAAAACAGCACTCTGAGCGCTGCTATATTTCTGCTTTAAAATTTCCTCGCACCGACCAGGGCGAGGTTTAGTTGTTTACAGGGCCGACTTGGCACGTGTCGGCCACTTCGCAGCTTATATTGTTGTTAGCGGCGTCGCTTCTTTGATAACTACGATGAGATGTTTGCACGTAGGGGCCGCTTGCCAATGTATTTGCCATTTGCCAATATATCTGTACAGTTTTATTTTTGTTGTTTTGTGCAGCCTTCTTGTTGTGTGCCCATCTCGTCTACGACTGCCTGGCTTAGATTTGAAATATTTTGAAATTTGTGTATGTTAGAAGCTTGAGGGTTTGTAGGCTACAGAGTATAAAAGGACGGGCCTGGTCTGTAATGCGGGACCAGTCGAGCGGTTAAGCCTAGAAAGTTGGCGTGTTTTGTCGGCGGCTGTCGCCAACGCTGTTTTCGTTTTCTTTCGGTTTTTGCTTTTCTTTCTTTTCGTTTTTCGGGCCAGGGGAAATTTCTTCACACAGCGGACGCGTGTGAAAGACCCGCCCCGTTTTCCTTATTAGTTTGCAGTTTCTCGTTCGAGCATAGGACCAGGGGCAGCCCTTGCGGGTGCTGTGGCGTCCGACGGATGCCTCGCGCTCCCGTAAATGCTGCGCCCGCGCTGGGGGAAAAGGGGGCTTAGTTCGGGACAAAAATGAGTAAAAAACGGGGTCAAAATTGTGGAGAAAAAAGGGAGAGGGGTATTCTCGACTCGTTCCCCGTCCGCCGGGTGGTGTTTTGTAGCGCTCGGTGGACGTATTTAGGACTGTTTTAAAGTTTTTCTTAAGAAGGTAGCTGTTTGCAAGTATTCGTTTAGCCGGATGGAGAGTTGTCATTTTTACAAAATTTCGTAGGATCTACGAGTGCACAGCATTCGGGACTAACCTGGATGGGCCCTTCACACAGCGGACGCGTGGAAGGTGCTCGCCCGGGAGTACACATAGGAAGCTTCCGAAAGTTTTCTCGCGTAGGCCTAAGCACTAAAGGGCAGCCCTTGTGGGTGCTGTGGCGTCCAACGGATGCCCCGTGCTCCCACAAGTGCTGGGCCGCGCCTCAGTAGTTAAGTCGAGCAGATTCGAGTGAAAGAAAATTCATAGGAAAACTTCAGAAATGCATCTGACGGAAGAAATTGTGGGAGGGTAGTCAGACACACAGCTAGGCACGTGCTTTTCTAACGAGGAGCACAACAAAACTTAAGGTTCAGATAGTAAAATTTTGGGTAAAGGGTTCCGCGTTTCTAAAAGAGCCCTAGCGAGCTCATCAAACATCATTTCGTCATCCAAACTTGGGCCGACACTTAAAAGACAGTAGCTCTTAAATCAGCTTAGGGACCGGCTGAGCCAAGAACGGTACCCGTGTTCTAGGAAACTTCGCTCCTGAGAGTAAACAATTTTCCTTCGGTCGCAAAATGGTAATGCCGTGGGGTGCGAAGAATTTTTCCTTTAATCATAACCTAGGTAGCGTTGGGTGTGCATTGTAATAACCTTGTAGTATCGATGTTTTCAAAAATTTCACTGTATACTGAAATACTATGTTGTCAAAAGAGGGAGCGCCCCAAAATAAATATCTGACGTGTGCATTTTTATAGGCGAAATCGATAAGGAACACTATTTTAGGAAACTCGAGCTACTTCTTTTACTTTTTGGAATAACCAGGAACCCTTCCTACGATAAGCGAAGAGCAACGCGAATTTCAATTCCCCGTCCTCGCTTGCATAGCACTTCCTCGTAACTTCCAAGTCCTGTCAGTGCTCGCACCCCCGCTCGCCCGGTGAGCATCTCGCCCCCTGTTTAACCCCGCCTTAAATCGTTAATCGGCGTGGAGGAATGACCCATCCTGTAGATTAGGGTAGGGTATCTCATGTCCGCGAACCAGGAGATTTTCCCCAGGCCACAGATTCTAACCAAATAGTGGAGCTAGAGGGAATGACGGGTCAACCCCATTACCTGTGAGCAGGCTTAGGGGATGACCCTCCCTCAGGGGGACCTCCATACCTCTAGACACGTGGGCCAATATAGGGGCCAGGCCGAACACCCTGGTAAACCCGCCGAGCAGCCCGCTAAGCTAAGCGGTTTCCTTTGGTCAGACCTGGGTCCACCGGGAAATCGTGTAAGCCGGGGTTGTCCGGGCACCACAGTGAGTATTGAGAGTGGTGCAGCTAGGATCCCTTAGGGCCAGAACTGGTCCTAGCTAGTACAAATTACATCTGCGATAAAAACACCACGATCATCACGTTGCTGACAATGCTCAACTTTTATAAATATTTACTCAGATGCTCAACTGCCAGTACCACAGTAAATGTGGCAGAGGTTCCCAGCGTAGCAGAGCATGTAACGGTGCTGGAGACCCTTCGCAATAAAACAGTTTATACGACATCCGAAGCCTCCCAATATAGGCCACTGGATTACAGCCCCCCGAACAGTGTCGGCAACGATATCTGAGGCGCCCCAATATGGCACAGAACACAGTGTCCGAGTCAACACCATTAATACAATGGTAAAAGCAATACGTCCGATCTCCTACATTATAAATATGGAAAATGTTTCCTTCTCTTTTTGGGTTAGACATAAGGCCTCTTGATCTGAATCTTAATGTTCTTGAAACAAGCCATTTATATTCGCGTTTTATAATATTTTGGCTCAGATAAATTTGTAGATATTACGTAATACCGTTAGAAAAAACAGCAGCTTCATGAGGGGGTTCGGTGGAGGTAGCACCCTACTCAGACTTTGATTATTCTAAAAGGTATGTACGGAATATATAATTTGAATAGATGTGCGGACATAGCTAACGCGCAGGCTCAAGTTTTTATTCTGTGGATTATTCAGAGGCATTTTTGGTTCAAACTTGTTCAAAAATTCTGGAATTATTCATAACATCTCTATTTTGGACCAAACCTTTGAAATTTTGGTTTATATCCTTGCCTCATTTTTATACAAAATCTTTTCTTATTTTCACGTTAAAAGGCCTAATTTGCATATTTTGCACTAAGTCGTGGGATTACCCAACCTTAATTTTGTTTAGTTGTTATTTTATCTTTAATTAGCTTGTTCGGCAGTCACTGTTGAAGTGTGCGTATATTTTTTGGGCCGACCCGCGGTTAACTGGTAGCTAGCCTAAAGGTTTTCATCTTAGGTCCAGCGACGAATTCACGTGATATTACGGGTGTTATTGTTTTATTATATATGCTAATTGTTTTTGTTTCTTATCGACTCGGGTTACATGTGCTGCCATGTTAGTTTCACTGCCTTTTTGTTACCGAAATTGACGGAACGCAAAGAATTGTTTGAATAGGAATTTTGGTTGGATGTATTGGTTTTAGCTTCTGGTTTCGAATTCCATGATTGATGCGCTGGTTCCAAGAATATCAACAGCACATCACACATAAGTATAATAGTATTGTATTAAATTATAATCTAGAAGTACTAGTTTCCAAATAAAATATAGGTGTTCAGGTTTAACGGTTTAGCCATAGGGCCAAAGTATAGTGGCAAATAGTTATTAGAAAATAGTTAAACTCAATATCGGATCGGCCCCAGTCAGCCACAGTTGAGCATCTTCTGAGGCGAGTGTAGTGCAGGGGTTACCTTCGTGATTGTCAGGGGCCAATTCAAGGTGTGGCATTAGGATGACCGATCTTAAGCTGGCTACCTTCCGCAATTACCACCTGTTCAGCATTCCTACCGGGTGCCGGAGGACTTGAGCAGACAAAGTTCCAACTAGGGTGTGTACTACCGTCACAATCTAGTTGATAAATTAACACTCGTGCATTCCTACCGGGCGTGCTTTACATAAGATAAGAGTAATATCCCGCCTAAATCGAAGGCCTTAGGCTCAGGTGATTAAATAGAATTGCGGTGTGCTTCCCACCAGAGCCTCTGCATTAATCTCAAAAGAGAATTAATAGACTAATAGATAACCTAAATAGTAAGGAGTATTAGAGAAAAGGCGCAGAAGTAGTATCATCTGATTCCGGATAGGGTCACCGAGAAAGTCTGGAGCTCAAATAGAAGTGGTCAATTATAGCGCAATCTCAAAGGACTGTGTGTATACTGGTGCGTGATATATCTAACCATTTTATGAAAACAAACCTTTTAACTGCGGTTTTGGTTCCTAAATCTTTGAATCACGACTGCCTAGACCTCGCATGAAAAATACTGAAACCAAAGAACGCGGGCCTCATTGTTTCCCACGGGCATTCCACTGGCTACACCTGGTTTCAATCAATTTCGGTAACGAATCCGTTTCCCGTTTTAGATATCGATAGCCGTCATAAAATTCTCTTTCCAACCCCTACTTTCAGCTTTTAACCATAAAAACATGCTGACCACGATGTTGTGTAAAAGTGGGACATTTTAGTAAGAAAATAAAGTGGTCAGAATTTTTGAAAATTAAAAATCGATCCCAAGCCCTAAATAAGACAGAAACCAAAATATAATTTATTTGTAGGGTAGTAGGAATTAGTAGATCACATATTAGGGATATTTTACGCAAGTTCTGTCAAAATCTAAAATATTAAATGCCAATTCAGAGATCACCACCTAGTGCAACGATATGGGAAAACGTAAATAAAGAACAAAAGGAAAATCAACTTCAAACACCAAATCAATACCAACAAAAGTCAACAAGGGCTCTCCAGTCTGGGTCAAGTATACACCGCGCCGAGTAAAGGCGAACAATCGGAACAATCAGAAGTGACAATAACGACAATCGGTGTTTAAGAAACAAAAGATATCGAACAGAGAACATTTGAAATTCGTCAAATGAACAACAGCTACCGAGTACGCGCAACAGCAAATTAAAACTGGTGTAAATCAAGAACACATCGGTGTAAGTACGAAAAAAACAACAAACTAATCAAATCAAAGAATCAACGCGAGGGAACAAGTTTCAAACGCAACAACAAATTTCGGTGCATTTCAAACGAAGAAAACATGGAATAAAACACAATCCTCGTATGCGACAACAGACAACGGTGCATTTTAAACTTTGAACACATAGGACCAATGGCAAAAATACCAATCGGAGCAACGCAAAACAGAGAATACGGATATTACGGCGCAAGCTATTTATCCCACAATACAATCAAATGCCACTCGCTGAGAGCAACTCGATATATAATCAATCCGGAATACCGTTAGCAACAGCAACACCGTACTTGTGCCAAATCCACCAACCACAACAAGCGACGGCAATAACGACTGAAATTGATAACGTACGTCAACAAAATAACCGTGGTGCCCGCAGCCTAGGAAAACCTGTGATGAGCCAACGAACCTGGGAAAACCTGGGGCTTTCTGAGGTTTTAGTTGAAAAATAGCTGAAACCTGAGGCTTTGTACGATGCAACCTGGGATTTTTGGTCGTGGGGGAAAATATTTTCTGGAGATATTCTCATATTGCTTGAAGAAATTACTGAAAATGTTGAAATTAAAAAATTAAAATATGCTTAAGGTGAAATGTCTTAGCCTGGCTTAGAGCTCTTCCCACTATATCAAAAATTTCTTTTTCAGATGCATTATGTTCATGATACTGCCGCTGGGTTTTTGCATTGGGATCAGCCACTGCCAGCCTCCCTTATCCGTACCCTCTCAAATGGCTGGCATCGAGCGCAACCCCGGCCCAAAGCTGTGCAATTTTTAAAACGCACAACGCTACACTCAGTTTCATCCATGGTTGTACGAAATCACCGACGATAGCGCAAAAGCCAGATGTTCTATTTTTGCGAAGGTGTTCCGTTTCAGCAATATGGGTGTACCGGCACTGAATAGCTTTCACAAATATAAAGGACATGTCGCTAGCGAACAGTTGCCGAAAAAACAACAAACAGTCACTAGCATTTTTCGCAGGTATGAAGCAGCCACCTCAAAAGCCACGACGTCAATACATGTGCCTGGATCGATCTCATCGGCGCAGACGAATGCTTCGGATCCGATCCAGTCAACATCATCTTTGACTGCAGCTATTGGGAGCCTTCAGCACATGTATATGAACCAGGACACTTTTAAAGCTGAGATACTATGGTGTCTGAAATGCGTGCATAGTAACCTTTCCTTCGAAGCGCCATAGGTTTGAATGATCTGTTCAAAACAATGTTCAATGACAACTCTATCGCAAGCCAATTTTTATTTGGCCGTGACAAAATTGCCCATTTTATTACCTATGGGTTGACTCCATTCTTTCACAGGTCTTTGCTTTCGTATGTTAAGAAAAGCGAGCACGCCGTGATAATCAGGGGATTAAAGAACGAAATCTGAAATCGATTATGTGCGACAAAAGAACATACCTTCGCGACATTGATTGAGAAGGCCGAAGCAGTCGAGAACTTGGATCCACAAACAACCAAGTATTGCGAACAACAAACGACCAACGACCAAGATACAGAAAGATCCAATCGATTCGACCAAGTCAATGGAACACAAATCGAACAAGATTGAACTTAAGCCGAGTGATACGACCGAGATTGCAAAGACCACAAGTACAACGGCATATGCACCTGGAGAGCAATCAACGCAAGTACGCCAACCGTGACAGTAACAAATCGACCAACCGTGGACAATGGCGATACTGGTAATTCCAACACAGAGCGCCATGAGTTACCAACAACCCGTGCAACCATTCTATGGACCGATCGGAACGCAACAAGCAATACATCAAACAATGTATGCGGTGCAAATACCGCTGCAAGCAACGCAGCAGCAAACAAATTGGCAACAACAACAAAGAATGCCGAACTGGTGACAAACCAACAACAGCGAAACCGACAAACGCCGACAAATCAAACACCACCAAGATGCAATATTTGATTTGCGGGAAACTAAGTCATAGAATAGATTTATGCTTTCTAAAGAATGTAATACAAAATGCAAGAGGAATGCGTATGGAAAACCAACAACGGAATTTAAATCGAGATAGAGTGATACCAAACTGTTCAAGTCCACAGAATGAATGAACGAACAATCAACCGATAAGATCAAGCGGAGTAGAACAAAAAAAGAATATTCAAATCGAACTAAGAAAAATTAAAGATATATCGGCAGAAGAATACTATATCGATACATACCCAGAAGAGGAGAAAAACTCCGAGGTTTAGTGGAAACTGGATCACAAATAACAATCATCAGTGAAGAACAATACAAAAAGTACTTTAGTCACTTGTCTGTCAAAGAAACATCGCTATATATATACGGTCGCGTTCAATGGAAATTTTGCAGGAAAAGCGACGGGTTACTTTTTCGTACCAGTACACTTCGAAAAGAATCGGCTATCGTGATCCGAAATTTATCAAAGATCGCGATATACGACACACAATTTTAGCAGCCGTCAAACAAGTAATCGATTACCGAAAATTAAGAATCATCATGAACGGAAGATTGTTACCTCACAGTTAGCGAGTGAATTAAATGGGATCAATTCGAAAAGAAGAAGAAGAAAGCCACATCGAAATATGCAAATGTTCCTACAATCAAATAATCCCGCCCTGGCCAGCGAAATTCATCAGTCAAGAAACCATATGAAACAGAAGAAGGAGGCACAGTAACAATAGACCCCGTAGTGAAGACTAGCAACGGCCTAGCGGTCCCAAACAGTCTCGGTCAAGTAAAGATGGCAACATCACAGTACCGGTGTGCAACCTAAATACGGTCGAGGTAGAAATATTCGAAGACCAAATGTAGGTACCAAAAATAGAAGAAAAGATCGTAGGCGCTGTAGTAGATGAAGAAAAAACAAAAAGCAATCGATCGGTTCGCACGAAGGCAAATAAACAACCGGGCTCGAAAGAAAGAAAAAGAAGATTCCAAATTGTATCAAAGTCGGAAACTGTGGGAAGCCAATAATCAAGTCATGGGCAGGCGATATTCATACAGAGAATAAGAGAAAGAAAGAATTGTGGATACAGAAATAACAGAACGAAAGAAAAACAACGGCAGTTCGGTATTGAGCAATGTCAAAAACAAACAGTATTCTAAGCCGAGCACATGCACTGTATAGAACTCCCGGGCGAAATGGACCTGGAGAGCTAAGTCACTGACGAAGAAGGAAAAGCACACTTGGCAACCGTGGTCCATAATTACCAATACGTCTTTTCCAAATCGGACTTCGACATTGGTATCAATACGCAAGTAGAACATTATAAGGAGAAAAGACCTCGTTTATCTGCTAGAATGGATTGTTCGAATACAACGTCATGCGTTTCGGGTTGACGAACGAACCTGCAACGCTCCAAAGAATGATGGAGTTGGTCTTTACTGGTGTTCTGATGGAATCGTGCCTATGCTACCTTGACGACATCATAATCTTCTCAACGTCATGGTGGGACCATTTGTACGACATAAATACTACAGGGCCTTAAAGAAGCAAATCTTAAAGCGAAAGTTTAAAGGTGGAAATTCTTAAAAGAAAAAATACCATTCCTGGGATACATCGTATCGAATGAAGGCATATCAACGGATCCGGGAAATATCAAGAATATACAAAATTTTTCGAAACCAAAGGCGGTGACTCAACTAAAAGGCTTCTTGGGTCTAACCGACAACTATACACAGTTCGTACCCGGCTACGGATTGATGGCACCGTTATACGACATCAACAACAAACGATCAAATATTCCGTTGTGAACGGAAGAAACCCAACAGGCGTTTGCTACCTTGAAGATCAAAATGACAACGCCTCCACTGTTCGGATATCCGGATAAATACAGGCCAGTTATTCTGTATACTGACGCGAGCAAGCAAGGCATTGGATATATTCTGTCCCAAGAAGATGAAACGGGAAAAGAACACATAATTTATTACGGAAGTAACAAGTACCGAGCCGAAGAAACGCGATACTTATTGACCCAACAAGTATGTTTAGCAGTAATTCGAGCGGTCCTGCATTTTCGGCCGTACTTATTGCGAACCCATGCAATTATTATCACGGATCACCGTTGGTCCAAATCCTGAATAAGAAATAACCGTTGGAGTAAATGACCATGCAACTGACTGGAATGGTTAACAAAATTCTTGAGTACGAATATACAATCGTACACAAACCGGGACGATACCACCGGTGAGCCGATTGTGTGTCGAGAGCACCAGTAGTCCCCAGAACCGATAACTTGGAATCAGAAGAGGAAGAAGTAAAGAATCAATACAAACCGCTAACGACCAAAAGAACAAGTTGAAATCAACAACAAGCGATACAGATAAGAAGCAAAAAAGCAAAAAGAAAAAGAACTCAAAGAAGAAACCAAAGAATCAAAATGTATCGTGTAGTTGCAGTGGATCTAGCAGAATTCGATTCGGAAGTATCGTTGATGTTTGAAACAGAAATACAAGTATATGCATCTATGTCAAAGAGAAGATAGTGAATGGTCCGAAATCGGAAGAGGCAAAGAACTAATCACTAATGGAGGACTAAAGGTATACAATCGAAAGAAACGATCAAAAGAACCTGCGACAACGGTTGGTTAATAAAATGGAGAAGAAAAATCCCCAAGAAAGAAAAGATTTGCAACACAAAACAAAGGTCAAATAAAGAACGGACCTAAAAAGAAAACAACAACAGAAGGAAAAGACCCTAGTTTCCGAAAACACAATAACAATTTGTAGCGACGGTGAAGAAGAACACCCATATGAAACTGCAATTGAAGCTTCGGAAGAAGAAGACGTCTTATTCGGATTGTTGAATCAAGGAAGATAAACGGGGCAACCAGTATCGCAACACCGAAAGCGGCGAAAGAAGAAAGTTCGTCTGGTACAGCTGGAAGAAACGGATCAAACGTCGGAACAAATCACAAACAACACAAGGCAGAAGACAAAAGGAAGCAATATAATAAGAAGAAAACTTTGATGAACCAGACGCACCCGAGGAATCAGAAATAAGCGAGGCCGAGATGTATTCAGATTGGAGCCATCATGGATAATAGAAGAACTGGTGTGCGCACAAAATGAAGACCCGTGTATCCATCCATTCAAGCACTATATCGAACACAATGAATACTTGGATACAACCTCCGAATCCGAAAAGAAATGGATCGCAGTGCAAGAACATCAATTCTTTATCTTTGGCGATATCCTGTACCGATTGAGAAAAAAGGAGCGAACGCAATAAACCGAACCATGGCAGTTCCAATTCGTGGTACCTTTCGATTTTAGACGTCCGTTATTCGAAATGTACCACACATCAGGACACTTAGGATTCGAAAAAGTCTGGTCCAAGATAACAAGGAAGTTCTTCTGGCCGAGCATGACCCGCGACTTACGACAATACATAGAAGAATGTATTCCCTGTACCCGATTTCGGCAAGGTCCCAAGCGAAGGAACCCACTGCAACCGATCAAAACGTTACCACCGTTCCACATGTTGGGCATCGACATCATTGTTGCCCTATCACCTACACAGACAGGCAACAAGTATATCATTTGTTTATGGAGTACTTTACGACATGACCCGAAGCCTTCGCAGTACCAGATCAAACGGGTAGCAAGATTACTAAATTATTTATCGAGGGAATCGTGTGTCCACATGGAGTCCCTCGACTAGTATAAACCGAGCAAATCCCTTGCTTTACTGCCGAGAACTTTACGAAAGAACTTCTGTAAATTGGAACAAAAAGTGTATTCAGCGCTGTATCATCACCAAGCGAATGGTTTGGTAGAAAGATGGAACCAAACACTCAAAGCAATCTTTAGACGAACAACAGAATTGGTTCCTGACAAATGGGGCGAATTCATCGAACCATTGTGCTTCGCATGCAAAACAGCGGTCCACACCGACCAAACCCCATTCTTTCTACTATATGCCTGCCATCCGGATTTACCCGGAGAAAACCCGAATCATGGATAGTTAACTACAATTACAGATGAAGGACACGCTCCACAAATGGTCGATAAGTTAAGAGGGCATAGGAACAAATACAAAAAAGACTATTTCTGGCACAAAAATATAAACAGTATATTCATTGGACAGCGAAGAACGTTTAGTTTAATAACGGCGACATAGTTTTAATGAGCAACCCTCATAAATCTCCGATAAATCCCAATTGCAGCGTTTACCACCCGGAATTTGATAGACTCTTCCGGATTGTCGAAGTCAAATTTTCAAATATTTTAGTAGCGCAACCTAGCGTTCGAAATGGTATAATTGCGCAGAATTCAAACATTTGGCGGTGAACCAGAAGACTATGCAGGTTATGAAGATCACGCCGACGATTAGCCTCTGAGGACTATTATTCCGGTAAATGTAAAGGTTCATGGAAAGAAGATAATGAAACAGGTTTCTTTATTGAATGCGTGCAATGCGATACGTGTTTTCTGTGGTTACACCAAACATGCGAGGGTTATAGAATGCCCCCGTAGAAGCTCTGTGGTACTGCCCCCATGCATCAAAATTTATACAACCTAAGAACATTTTACATGGAGTAGTACACTACCATACATACAAGAGCTATGGCTGAACAATAAACAGTATTGTAAATCAATATTATAAATAGTGTTTGTAAATAGAATTTTCGAATAACCTTAACTCTGCCGCTAATGCTACTTAAAATATAATCATAAAGTATAAATCTTAAAGAAATCAAAATGTATTGTATATATAAAATTGTAATATTTTATTTTAATTATGGAAAAGATTATATTAATGGGTAACAAAATATAGAACATTCAATAAATAATTGAATAGTATTAGAGTAAAATTATTGGAGGCGGTGGTGGTGACAACGATTCTGGGATACAACAAAACGAACGAATATGAGTAGTTCCTAAAACAACGTAAAATATTCTTAACGCATTGGGAATCATACAAGGCGAGCCAACAATCGGACCAAAAGAATGGTTCAACAATCGGTGACCAAAAGAACGGTTCAACAATCTTGACCAAATGAGTAGTTCAACAATCGATAAACAAAAAAAGTCGAACCAACAATCGGTGGTTTCGTGTCTACATAAAAATATTTTTACCGCACATGTATTTGCTATGCCAACAGCTTAGTTTTTTGTGTATATCGCGAAATGTGCTGTGCGAAATAAATTGGATATATATACTGATACTCTCAGAATTAAAATATAACTAGGCTTCGACAAGTCCATAGTTTAACGCGTTAAAAAATTGGCTTTCAATTTTTGATCATATATTTGAAGCCGTAAACATTGTGGCGCGGTCCGGGTTGTAAAAACGTAACATTTTAACATCAACATTGTTATATTTTGGATTATTCACAAGTTAGCTATATGTTTCAATCCGGCTAGAATTAGTCTCGGTTTTTGGTGTTTCGGAATACGATGAAAGGAGTTGTATATTTGCATGATTTGTATCGGATACGGCAGGGAATAGCGCTTATAACGTGAAAATATCTTGCCTGTGCGCAGTCCTTGGTGGTTTTTTTGGGGGGGGGGCATCTCCGTTCTTGGGTAAGAAAGCAAAATTTTGTTATAAATCTTAAATGTTTAAGCATTTTTACGGTCGTACAAATATTTAAAGGACAAAGACGTCGTTTTAGCATTAAAAATATTTACTATATATACCGAAAAACATTATTTAAAAGACATATAAAAATGCTGGATTTAATTGAACATGGCGCGTTTCGGCCCAATGGGGATTTCGAAAGTGGATCAGGCGTTCTGTTCTCAGTTTTTTTAGAATTCTAAATTTTAAGCAGATTGTTTCTATATTTTGAATTAAATTTGTGATTTAGGAGTACACTACATCTCAACGTTTGTACACGCTTGCTTTACTAAATCTGTAATGAAAGAAATTGTAATTGATCAATGTAATAGTCAACTTTACAATTTAATACGCTGTATCTACGAAGGTACGTGTGATAATTAATATATGTAATTAATGACTCAAACTTCTGGCAACACGCCCGCACCAGCATCAAATGGTGATGGTGCTCCTGACCAAGAAGTTGATGTGCTATTAGCGTCAGCCAGCTACGACCATACCATTCGCTTTTGGGATATAAAGACCGGTCAACATACGCGAACGGTGCAGCATGCAGATTCACAGGTATAATGTTGTACGACGAACATGATTTTCTTACATAAGCATGCGAAGCTCTGGGCTCTGCACGAGAGAAAAATAGTACCTCGGCGGGGCTATTAGCTTGGGCGCCGTTTTAACTTGAGCAGAACCTGAATTACCTGGGACATTCCTCTCTGTTTAGCTGCAGAAATCGTGCCTCCACGTTTTCTGGGAAGCTTTATAATTACTTTTTAAAGTGTTTTATATTCCTTTGCAGCATGTTAGTCGTTATTTTGTTGTATGTTGTTTATCTTTACAAAATTCGTATCTCTATAGACTTTGCTTCATTTTACTGAGGCTTATGTCATGTATAGTTGAAATATAAGCACTAATATTGTGTTTTGTTATAACTGTTTTTGTTAGCAGGATTATTTTTGGTGTCACGTACGAATTTCTTAGGTGGCCCGGGCTATGGGGACTCAATAATTTACCTGGGGGAATGATGGGGCTGAAAATTGCTATATCATCAGTCAATTATTTGTTGACCCATCAGTTAATTTTATTTGCGGCAGTCACCAGTCCATTATTACAATTAATTACATATATTTGCACCAGGGAGTAACCGGAATTCCGGTTCCGGTTCCGGCGAAAATCGTGTTCCGGTTGCGGTTCCGGCAAAGGGCAAAAACCATTGGAATTCCGGTTTAAAAATTTTGTTTGAAATTTTCCACATTTTTGCTTCATCTGTGATCCAAACATATGTAATATATATTATACAATGATCAAACTCCAATACAACCGAGCCAAAGAAAAGATTAACTAACCAATTTGCCGTGTGAAACGTAAGTAGGGCACATAATTTTAGCAGGAATTTTTCATAATTACCTGCAGGAGTTTGTTAAATCAAAGCCAGGTCGATGCTTGTAGCAGCTATTTTACACATCCAGAAGTCTGTGGGATACATTTGAATTAAACCGGTCCAACTCGGTAACAGAGTGTGGCTTACGCAGAAGTACTTAGCCTATGCTTGGCTAACATAAATTGCGTCAAGCACCAGCCGGTGCGCTTTAAACTTTGTAAATCAGGTGAAACTGAAGTAACGTTATCTGCAACGCAAGCAGAAACTGCTTCCTTGGCAATGAACTGTATTTATTGAAACTGTGCGAGCAGCATCACCTGTGTGTCTCATCTATAGCATTTTGATTAGAAAGTTATCATCATTATCATCTAACTGACGGGCACTGTTTGTCCAACGCTAGCCTAAACAGTGTCTCTGAACACTGATCAGAAAATTACCTTCTATCTATTATTTTATCTTAGAATCATATAAACCAATAATTTTAAGTTTGCTACAGAAGAACATGCAACAAACGTATGTGTAGTAAAGGGAGGCGACTGGAGACAGATCGAAAGTGTGTATTCTACGCTCCAAGCTTTGTAAGCACATTCGATTTGACGCAGTATACGCAGTGGTGTATAGTGGAAGGCATTTTTTTGCTCTGAATGTCCAAAAACCGACATATTTGATCGATAAATAAACATTATTAGCTTCCTCAGTCTCTTTAAAGTTTCAGAAAAGCAATAATACCATCGCAATACATTAAGTTTAATGTAAAAGTTATTTTAAATGCATTTTAAATCCACTATACCTTCATTTCTTCCATCATCTGTTTTACTATATATAAATTTCGAAGACCAGGTTCCGGTTCCGGTTTAAATGGACGGTTCCGGTTACTGGTTCCGGTTCCGGTTATTCCCTGATTTGCACCTAATATGTGTCTTTCAAAGTCGAAAGCCCAGTGTCAACTTTAACACATTAAGAAAAACGAACATAACATGTAACAATAGTGTTTTTGCAGAATGCTGGTCGATTTTGCTGGCAGGTAATAGCGAAAGCAAAAATGAGCATATGTAAAGCTTTATGGCCGTTGACATTTACGCTTCGCTGCGCAAACGCATAATTCGAAGTATTTCTATCTGTTGTACTTTTTATTGACATCATGTCTTATACTGCATGTTAAATATACAACAGAAATACTGTCAACTAACTGTTTTTACGAAGTTAATTTCGTATTCAGAAGTCTGACCGCGGGTGGGAAGGGCGCAGGGCTGGTTACAGAAAAACGAACATGTGTACAGCTAGACGGCGGCATCAGGTATTAGGAGTATACTGGTAGCTTGTGTTATCGCCAAGGTGGTAAATTCTAAGTGTTGAATATGTCATTTATGAGGTGTACACAGCAATATTGATTAACTTACAAAATTAGCTGAATAGCCATAGACCGTTTATTGCGCAGCTAGCTACTTACATTATTCAAGCAGATAAGAAATAAATTTCTCTACAATCTGAGACAGATAATACTTGTATAGCTAAAGCGATAGCTGATAGGGAATGAGTTACTATACAAAACGATCAACAATATTCAAATAGCTAAGCGGTTGCGGAGATAATGCTGTTTTCCTGTATTTTGTGTCCAATGGGACCACTCAGAAACTCGTTTTGAACCAAAATCTCACATCCTAAAAGAGCCGCTTAGCAAACCATTATATAATATATTATATACCAAAATTTGAATCCGCTTTTAACACCGATTATCGAGACTAATTACGTACTTGTGTTTACAACATGTATATGCGCAAGTATATGTATAACCCAGATCATGTCACATGCACAGTATACAAAAACAGAAATGCAATGCAATGAAATCCAAGATCTATCAAATCAACTGTGACCATATAGATTCCGGGGCGATTATAACTAACCCCAACTTTCGTCAGCAAGAATCGTATTCTTTAAATATTCATTTTTACTCAACACCCTGCGCTAAACTTTGAAATATCACCGTTTCATGGTAGACAAAACAACAAGCCAAACTATGTTATGAAAGTTAAAAAATATACTCAGCTTAAAATACTAGATGCAAACAAGTCAAAACAACGGTAGACAAATCGTCAGGCGGTATCATTACATATATATAGTTGTTTGCCCGTACTTAGTTTTTCTATTGAAGCACATTGTATCAATTAATTGAAAGTAAGTATATATTGGCTTAACCTGTCTATAGTGATCGAAAAAGTGTAGAGATCTGTGGTGGTCTCCCCAGGGGAAATATCAAAGTAATGGATCAATTTTTTTCAGTATGCTACATAATGTTAGAACTTGTAAATATACAAATATTTTCAGTCTTTAATGCAGGGTTTCAGCCTTAGAAATAGTAGCATTGGTTTTCAAATATTTTATAAATAGAAAATATGAGTTTGCGCGATATATAATCATGAAGTTTGTACAACGAGTGGGTTTATGTACGTGCTTGCATCTGTTTTGATAAAATATGACCGGTTGTATAGGTTCATCTTCGTATGATGTCGTTTGTGGTATATATATTTGAAGTTGGATATTTGAGTTAAGATCTCCATTACAATGATTATTGTAAAAATATGATTGTTCCTTGAATTTTGTGTTATATCGCTAAATTTTTTGTTCAGACCATGGCATAGTCTGGAAAGCAATATATAACCATCCAGATAAAGATAAACAAATCGAATTTGTCTGAACGGAATGTGCTGAACCGCTTAAAACCACTAAAAGGATATGAAGTATTCTTTCTGGAATCTAGGTAATCAATCCAGCGCACCCGAAAACCTAAATATATATAAGCCATTCTTTATGCTTTGTTAGCAATACATAACCAAGCAAATGAAAATGGACTACATTCTGGAAATCGAGCTTGTCACAGATAAAGCGGCACAGGGAGTGGTACAACAAAAATTGATGTTGAGCAAAGTTGTAGATCTCCATGAGCTGATTCCGGGCAGTGATTTCTGGAAGCCAGTGGCGCGATATATAAGCTGCCAAATACTGGAAACCATGTTTCAAGATTCGGCGAAAAATATCTAAAAATTATTTTTGCCATTTTGACCTTGAATATGGGGTAACAGGTTCTTGTATTCAACTAAAAACACACAAAGGGGCAAATCTGTCGGAACCAATCCATCCGAAGTAGAGTTATGGGTTGCACCGAGCAGCAACGAAATTTTGACAATTTCCAAAATAGCGCCCTCAGTGGAACTTCACTAGCTTCGTTTCAGCAAGCTGAAACACGAAAGGTCAAATTCAGTTAAACAGTCTAAAAAATCACCCGAGAATTAAAATCAGAGTCTCGAAAGACCGTAACTCCAGAAAATATAAAATTTCGACTGGTTAATTGGTAATAGAAATTAAAAATCTTCCAAAGAATTAAAATGGCAGATAATTAGTGAGTATAAATTCGCATGTAAACACATTTTGACTACAGTATTAATACCGTATTATAAATTGGTTTACTGTGAAAAGACGAGAAAAGAACGCAAATAGTTTGGAAAATGGAAACATTTTGTGGTTCCAGATAAGCTTTAATCAGGCACGGTCACCTGAGGTATCTTCGTTTCCTTAGCCTAAATCGACATTATGTTGAGCCAACGACAAAATATCTTCTTAAAAGGTCATTGGAAAAAATATCTGCAAATAGTTTATTTTTTGCATTCTCAGACCAATAGTTTGTGGCTTCTCAAACAGTTAAGTTTTGCAACTGCTCATTGGATGCATTGTCAGGATATCCGGATATTCCGCCGCCAGGGTTAATTTTCGCATATGAAATCGTATTCAGATATCCGGATTTCTTGGCCATTTCTAGTTGACACAACCCCAGAACTGTAAATATTCATACCACAGAAATTTTCGCCCGTATTCATACCACAGAAATTTTCGCCCCAGTGCAATAATTTTTAAATGCCAGGGTATTGGTTTGTAAAAATCTGAGCAACCTAAAAAGGACTGTTTAATTGGTAATATAGGCATTGTTAGACAGTAATTTTCCGACTTTCAACAGCCGTTATGGTTGGTACAATAAAATACGATTAAATCACTGGGCCTTATATTTTTCTAATGAATTGTTTTAAATTTCATTTTATGGATATGCCAGCACCGCAATAATCCTTAACTGTACCGTAGCAGCGATAGTAACACTTCGGGACTACAGTGATATATTTTCATGCAATATGCTGGTTTTAGGTAAATGCAATGTCGTTTTCTCCTGACTGTGCTATGTTAGCTGCTGCGGGATATCAGCATATACGCATGTACGACATCAGAAGTAGAGACAATGGCCCAGCAATCGACTATGAGGGTGTTTCGAAGAACATTACAGGTACATTTCCAAAAGGACTGGAACTCTGAAACCAAGAGTGCATTAGGGAAGAGTATGACACTTCCCTGCACTCACATGTTAACCCGTGTTTGATGACGCTGGCGTTTTCGGGCTTACCCTCCCATTTTCTGGCGGGTTTCGAGATGCGCCGACCCCTACCCCCAGTTTCTGGGGGTGTCTCGAACCGCCCAGTTTTTCTGGGGGAGAGGGGTCGATCGTACCCCACAATTTCTGGGGGGTCGGTTTGTAGGCAGCTGCTTATGAACCGACCGACCCCCCCGCCAGAAACTGGGGGGGGGGGGGTAAGGCCGAAAGCGCCACGTCATCAAACACGCGCTAACGTGTGAGTACAGGGAAGTATCATACTCTTCCCTAATCCACTCTTGGCTTAAACTAAAAGTGCGTTCTCACGTTTTAATTTGCAGCACAAAATTTGATACACTTTTGAAAAAGATTTCGTTTTAGTTGTTAATGGAAAAAGATTTAGTTTAAATTTTCAATGGAAATTGTGCCATACCGCTTTGCTTCGAAATCTTAATAGTGTATCTCACAATGTTTTGTTAAAATGTTATTATTGTTGAGGTAATTGCTTTTTCAAAAGTGTGAGTAGTGTTCACGTGGTGGAATTCATCAAAAACAAGAATTTAAAATGGTTTTTAATCAGACATCAGACATCAAAAATCTATATGGGTTCTTCAGTGTGTTTTTACACATTGGCTTTTCGAACTTTTGCTGTTCTTTTCGGACTGGAAATTTAGAACTTTCCATAGAGGAGGGGGTTCGTGCCCCTGAAATCTGGTCCATTCTAAAGTACTGCAGCCATTTTACCAATACACCTTCCTTCCCTAGTTTAAGCCTATTTTTTAATAATTTTTCGATGGCGTGCGCAAAATTTTGAATTTCACCAGTATTACTACAAACGTGAGAATTTGCACGGCACAAAAGCTAATACGTATTCCAAAACAACAAGGTCGTTAGGCTGTACTAGGCACCCACTAGTTTCGGAAAACCGGAATATGTTATTATCAAGAATGCATAACCGCATAGTTTTGGATTCTGACTGAGTCAGTAGGAAAACGCTTCTGTTTATATTTATTAATATGCCACCACGTTGGTTGCGGTTTTTATACTTAGCTGTACAATAATGCTTGCTTACAGCTTAATAATGACACGCCAAAATATTGCAATACACCGGGAGATTAGCGAGTCTTTGGTTTGGTAACGAGTGTTAATATCTTAACTAGTGCATATGATTGCAAATCAGACATCAGACAAATAATGCAATTGCAAATAGTATTAAGCATTTGTCTAAACTCAGTATATGTGAGGAAGGGAGCGAGATATTGCTGGAATAATTTCATTATGCTAGGAATCAATCCAAAACAATATTCGTAGCAGGACCGTCTTAAAGTTGCAATTTATGAGTATGTATGTCTGCACATTCATGAAGACAGAACTATCAGCCGGCCCGGAATTTTCGACCAAACTTAGCGAAATTCCCGGACAATGCTGCACCTCCATCTTGTTACATATATGTTCTATTGGCTCGCCCTCGGGCCGAATAATTATCCGTTGTGTCTTTTGCTTTTCAGTTGCAAACACGCCTCGACATCTTTTTGTTTGGAATATTCGTGAGCTCGTTGGCGCAAATCATTTTTGCTATTTTAATAGGAAGTTCTAATCTCCCGTTCGTGCTTCTTTTGCTCCGGTTTCTGAATTAACAGCTTACCTTTTATCGTGAACGAGAAAATAATCCGTATGAATTAAGTCTTGGCAAGTGTGTTTCAACATTAGGCGCTTTGTGTTTACTCCATACATGACATATACCGTTAGACATGCAAGTGTGTTTTCCATAATGTTCCACTTTAAACTGCACCTTAGTTGCGTCTCCTTTTCCTCGATAAACACCATCGATCGGTTGCTTCCAAGGCAATATGAAGAAACGCCTTTTCTACGTCATTGTTAAAGCTTTTTTTCTGAATCGGATGAGTAAGCCGCAAATGTCTTAACATTTCAGGGCCACGGTTGAGAGTTTCGTGCAGGCTGGTGCACTTTCGGTTGGCTTTAGCTGAAGCGTTGTATTGTAACAGCGTAAAAGGTGTAATTCCGTTATTTTAACATAATTTAATGTTCCTAATCATAAAGGAAAAATGAGATATAGCCCCAATAAAATTAATTTTTATAAAATGTCAACTACTTATTAAAACAGTTTCTCTAAAAAATTGTACGTATGTCCCCGGTGCCGGTAAAGGATCTGACACCCCAATCGTAAGAACTGGGGAAGTGGATTTCAACATAGGTTCACCATAAATTTCCTGCTTACAGAAGTTGAACGCAAAATTTATAATGTACATCCTATACAAAAGTCGAAAACAAAAGGTTTATGCTATGGCTTATACAGTCTGACAAATGATGAAAACATGTGAAATTTGTTCTTTGCTTTTCTGCATGTCAGTTTACAAAGATTTCAGATCTTCGGTAGTCGACTGGTTAGAGATTTACACTTTCACGCGTCATGTCGCGAGTTTGAATCTCTATAGGGAGCCTATGCACTTTTTTGAGTTTTTTAACTTTTCTTCATCTTTGCGTTTGGTATTTTGTCCAAATTCTTCATGGACTATCAGTATTTTTACGACCACGAAACATTTTTAAGATGCCGCTGATGACCAATTTAGGCATATATTTGCTGCAATGGTATTATCTTAGTAGATAATTAATGTGTATAATGTGCATGCTTTTGTATAATTTGTATGAAGATTTTTGGTGTGAATTTGTCGTGTAAAATGTGTGTATTGCTACTGTAAAATTGATATGGTTAAAATTTGCGTATAAGTGTGCTTATGTGTATGTAATTGTCATGTGTATAATGTATTAAGTGCCAGATTTTGGCAGAATTAAAAATTTGACTTTGGAATTTTCGAAATCCACTCAATTGTGTCATGGTTTTTCTGTCAGGAGTGTGGCTTTTATGTTTTGATTAAAATTTGTCCAACATTGCTCTCTACTTTTGCATTTAGTCTTGCATTTATTGTTCTCTGTGCATGAGTGAATTTGCATTGTCATGTCAATTTTGATGTGAAGTGGGATTGGATTAAGTTTAAATTGAGTCATTTTTGTGTGTGGATTCTGGGAACTGAAAACATTTCAAAAATTGAGAGAAAATTAGATTTTGCTTTATATTTTTGATTCCGCTAAATTGTAATGAATTTAGGTATTTAGGAAGCTGAGCAGTTGTCTTGGGGCCTCAGTTGCCTAAAGATTGTTGCCAGTCGCGCATGTGGCTCTGCTACCTTTTATTCTTATTTTGTTAAATATTTCTTCGAATCTCTGCTCTTGTAACGATCTATTGCCTTGGTAAGCGGATTCTCTCATGTGATGCTGGGGGACGTATTAAGTCGTGAACCCCGAACACGACGGCCGAAGCCCTTAGCTTCACGTCACATGAGAGAGAGTTCGCTTATTTGGGTTGATATTGCCCTATATCTTGCCTATAATCGTTTTTACGTTAAGAACTACCGTGGGAATTATTCCGGTGGGAAAATACAAACTTTGCGTCATCTGCTTGTCATGTGCATAAAACAATGTAGGTATTGCCTGATCTGTTTACTTCATATATACATTTCGTGTGTTCACGACCACATAATTCATGTGTAACTTGGCATATGTATGCAATTGTGTATTCTGTTCATTACGTGTGAATCGTGTAGTATACGTGTAATTTAGCATATGCGATGAAAGCATGTGCAATGGTTTGTTTGTTCATTACATGTGAGTCGTGTGTAATATATCTAATTGCCAGGAAATCGCAATAGTTTTGAGATCAAATTTTCCCAGCACAGTAAAGCAAATCTTTTAAGAATTATAGAAATTGTGTGAAAATGGGCAGGGGGATGGATTGGGCATAGGCGGATTTTGGTCACTGTGTGGATTATACATACCAAAATTGGCATCATTTGGCCCACCCGTTAAGGAGTTACAGACCTCATCCCCTCGGTCATTTCTGGCAATACGATTTTCATAAATTCGTGAAATTATAACTTTGGGAGAGTTTAAAATAATATAAAATTGTAAAATTTGTGTGCCAGGACTATAGTTTAGGTACCTATCGGATTTGAGTGTAGCCACTGGGTGCCTTAACTAATACACTTACATTAGCGGAAATGTAAGTGTATTTCTGCTGGATTTTCACGAAAATTGTTTTGAGTTAGGGATTCCGAGAATTTCATAAAACGGGTCTCTCTAACGCAAAAATTAAAACTTATGTTAGAGAGCGAATTTCACAGTTCCAAGAATTCGTAACCCGGTTGGCAACCGTTATATTAAAATCTAATGGTTTAGAGAGTTTTGAGAACCCGGCTTTTGTTCGGGTTCCTAGAATTAGGGTGTTGAAAGATTAATTAAAGAGCGGTAACATGAGCTTAGGGCCTCATTTTCGCTACAGTCGGTGATCGAACTGGTGCAAACGTTTTGTGTGTATTGTCAATTGGAATTATTTTGTGCCACTTATAAACGTAAGTGACTATTCGTGCTTATGAATATTTATATTATCATACTGTACATGTGTAGTAAACGAATGGGTGAATTAGTGTCCGTGGAAAACACATTTAAACGGCGTTCTTTACCGTTGTAGTACATTGGTTGAAATTTAAAACCTCAACGAAAGTGTTTCATAGAGAAACCCTAAACAAACCAATACGTTTTAAACTGACGTTGGCCGACTGTGCATCCCAGATTTAGTAGGACTTACGCGGGCTACATTTTGGTGCCGCAAGCCTGGAACGAGGTACGCCCAAGTTTAAGAAAAATTTGAACTAGATCTGGATAATCAGGATTCGGAGGCCTTTATTGACAAAGTCTATCGGCGATATACAGGTGGCCCTCGTGAATCAAAAATACGACAAAGTCGATTAATTCCCATAAAAATGCCTGGAGGTATTGAAGGGACACCATGTGGATCCCAAACCGAGAATCGTATCATGGAAACTCGTTATGGATAACGAGCGATTGAGATCAAAAATTATACAGCTGAAATTTTGGGGAGGATTTTGAAGAGTGGCTAGGTACATTTGAGAGGATAGCCCTGGCGAATAAATAGAGCCGTGGGGAAATGGCGCGTCTGTTGCCTGAGTATCTACGGGATGAAGCTGTGCGGAAATGGGAAGCTCTCCCTCCGGGGATTCAGAAAAATTAGGAGCTAGTTAGAGCATCGCTTAAGGAATATTTAATATCTAAAGAAACAGCAAACCAATATAGTTTTCAGCTGCGCACTAGGAGCCAAGGCTCTAAGGAACCGGTGGAAATATATGCCAGAGATATTGAGCGTTTGGTGAGGAAGGCTTATCCAACCATAGACGCTGAGAGTAGGGACCGAATAGCGATGGATAACTTCCTAAACGGACTAAAGGGCTCTATCAAGAGGTTTGTCATGACCTCAAACTCAACCTCTATGCAGGCGGCTATTTCTAGAGCATGTGAGCAGGAATGCTATGAACGGATGGATGAGCCTTCCAACCAAGACAGCTCAAAATTGAAAGCTATGTTTTCAAATGTTAAAAAACTGAATATCCGAATAATATTGAGTCAAAATTGGAAGATATAAAATTGAACAGGGAATTATTACAAGCAGTGGTTAATCTTAAGGGCAAGTCATATGATGGTTTCCGCCCTGCAAATTTTGAGCAAAATTGGGGTAGAATGACGAATGATGGTAGGAAAATATGTGATTTCTGTAAGAGGCCTGGTCATATAAAATTCCATTGCCCTCAACGACGGCAAAATTTTCCACAAAATTTTTCTCACCCTAGATCTTTACAAAATACTAATATATGGTCAATAGGCCTCCCCAAAATTTTTGGCAGCCTAATATGTTTCAAGATAATAGACCAAAACAAAATTATAGCGAACCTCGGATTCCGACTGTGCAAACTACTCAATGTAGGAGCTATGCTGAACCACCCGCATGGTCCAACGATGTTCGTCGAGTGAATACTTCGGGATACGCTGGTCAAGTTGGCGATTGGAAAGCAGAAATTACCCGACTAAGGGAACAGAATGAAAGATTAGCTAATAGAATCATGGATACTGATGCTTCTTCTTCACAGTCACAGTCTGCCATGATGTGCCATTTCCAAAAATTAAGAGTGAGAACATCCGAAAATGATATGACTGTTGTTATGACATACTGCGATGAGGAGTTAGCCGATGATGGTACCGACCCATTCGATAAGGCTATTAAGCAGGGAATAACCGGAACCGGAACCGTCCATTTAAACCGGATCCGGAACCGGAACCTGGTCTTCGAAATTCATATATAGTAAAACAGATGATGGAAGAAATGAAGGTATAGTGGATTTAAAATGCATTAAAAATAACTTTTACATTAAACTTAATGTATTGCGATGGTATTATTGCCTTTGTGAAACTTTAAAGAGACTGTGGAAGCTAATAATGTTTATTTATCGATCAAATATGTCCGGTTTTGGACATTCAGAGCAAAAAATGTCTTTCACTATACACCATTGCGTATACTGCGTCAAATCGAATGTGCTTACAAAGCTTGGAGCGTAGAATACACACTTTCGCTCTGTTTCCAGTCGCCTCCCTTTACTACACATACGTTTGTTGCATGTTCTTCTGTAGGAAACTTAAAATTATTGGTTTATATGATTCTAAGAGAAAATAATAGATAGAAGGTAATTTTCTGATCAGTGGTCAGAGACACTGTTTAGGCTAGCGTTGGACAAACAGTGCCCGTCAGTTAGATCATAATGATGATAACTTTCCAATCAGAATGCTATAAATGAGACACACTGTGATGCTGCTCGTACAGTTTCAATAAATACAGTTCATTGCCAAGAAAGCAGTTTCTAGCTGCGTTGCAGATAACGTTAGTTTACTTCAATTTAGACTGATTTACCAAGTTTACAAGCGCACTGGCGGGTGCTTGACGCAATTTATGTTAGCCAAGCATACCCTAAGTACTTCAGCGTAAGCCATACTCTGTTACCGAGTTGGACCGGTTTAATTCAAACGTATCCCACAGACCTCTGGATGTGTAAAATAGCTGCTACAAGCATCGACCTGGCTTTGATTTAACAAACTCCTGCAGGATATTATGAAAAATTCCTGCTCAAATTATGTGCCCTATCTATGTTTCACACGGCAAATTGGTTAGTTAATCTTTTCTTTTGCTTGGTTGTATTGGGGCTTGATCATTGTATAATATATTACATATGTTTGGATTACAGGATGAAGCAAAAAAACTGGAAAATTTCAAACAAAATTTTTAAACCGGAATTCCGGTTCCGGTATGGTTTTTGCCCTTTGCCGGAACACGATTTTCGCCGGAACCGGAATTCCGGTTACTCCCTGCTATTAAGCTAAATGAATATCGTGATGGATCACATATCATGAAAACAAATAATACAGTCTACCGTAGGTATGTCGCTAAGCACACAAGTATTGCTAACTATGATAAATGTACAATACTTAATGTGCAGAAAATTTACTCTTTGAAGGTTGACTGCGAGCGTAGCATCTTATGCTTATATTTTGACCCTATAATCTTGAAACTCTTTTGCAGAATAATGGCAGAAAGCACCCCTATGGCGGTTTCCACAGGAATACATCAGCCTACAGAAACTGGGATGTCCCTAGGATCATACTGTGGACCGCGGCGGGCATATCCAGATCGGAATTTTATAGCTCCCGGTACCAAGCACCGGGCGATCGTGGAAGCGGCAGACGACCCCAAAATTATATGGGTTTCGTTACAGAGGGAGAAGTGTTATATGGATCTGATAAACGCTTGTCTCCCTCAGGTGGACGAGTTGGTTATCCTGGAGGAGAAGGACATGTGGACTCATAAGCGAGTCATTGTGGTGATCGCGGGACAGGCATTACGAGGGGAAATTATTTCTATTCCTGCAAAGGGACTGTATAACGTCAGGTTGGTAGACGTTGGAAGGCGACATTTCTATGATATCGACGAAGTATACGAAATGCCTCGTCATCCTGTTCTAGTAAACACACCACCCCAGTGTTTTCGCGTGGAGTTAAATAACGTTATGCCGCCGCACGGGTGTCTCGACTTTGGTCCATATACCTTCAGCTTCCTGCAGCGTCTCGTTAACCAAGAGGTCCTCATCCATTTTGTTGATATGGTCATCGGTGATTGCTATACGGTGGAGATGACAATAGGCCTACGATATGGAGTGAGTGAAATGTTAGTCGCCCGGGAACAGGGACAGTTTGATAACGTCGAGAACGCTCGTCCAAAAGGGATCAAACTGGCTGAGGTGTTATCGGCGGATGACATCGAGGTCCTGCAACAAAACCGCCGTTGCATGGCAGATTATCATTGCTTGTCATACTACTCAACTGGTATCGTGGTATTGGTCGATCCCTGGCTGGATGAGGAAATCGGAATACCTCAAGCGGGGTTCTGCTTGGAATGTGGGCACGAGTGGTACCACATGCCGAAGGCGGCGAAATCGACTCCATTTCCTCGAGCGTCGGAGTTGGTAGCCAAAAGTACTGCCCACGATAGGCCTACACGCAGCCAACGACAAGGTGTTGAGCGGACCCAGCCGGATCCACTCCAGAAGGTGAGGATAAGTGTAAGTTTAACCCAAAAATGTGATAAAGCGTCTATCAACCGGGTGAGAGAGATCTGCTGTGAATGTGTATGTGTAGATAATTGTCATGTATGTATAGATAAAGGAGGTTTATACATTTCAGGTATAAATGGAACTATAGATGAATCCGAAGAAGTCTTGACGTTTTTCGGAAATAACAGTGTATTATCCAATCATTTTTAGCAAGGTTGAAGATCAACGGTAAGAATTTTAATTGTACTGAACAATATTACATGTTTTGTCAATGTTGTTATGCTCAAGACTACGAAGCAGCCAATACGGTATATATTGAAATGAGCCCTAAGAAACAAAGGTTAATCACAAAACAGTCTATCAGCGTATGTAAGAATAGGAACGCCTGGATTATGTCTGGGACGGCGTGGAACATAATGTTAAAAGCCAATACACTAAAGTTTGTACAGAACAGCTGCCTGAAAGAGGTTCTAATAAGTACTGGAGATAAGTATTTAGCCGACGCTAGTTTAGACAAAATATGGGGATGTGGACTGTGGGCGGTCGATAAAAACATTTTACACGTTCAAAAACATACTGGAAAGAATTGGCTGGGTAAGATCTTGATGTATATAAGGAGGACATTACGTGACCAAAAAAACGACAGTATCCAAAGCTATTATGAAGATAGTTACGAACCCGGTACCGGTAATTTTTGTGTTTATACTGGCAAATTTAATCCTAATAACATAAACTTAAACCGTATCCCTTTGATCTTGGGCAAACTTTTTGGAAAAATACCAATAGAGATTCTTTGTGATACTGGATGTAATATTTGTCTGTTAAAGTTTCAGACGGCGTCGCGGTTGGATAATTTACAGGAAATATGGACCACGGATACCGATAATAAAATGGCGAAAACAGTGAGTGGCCAAGGATTGGAGTTGTTGGGGGTATTGGAGACAGAGTTACAAATTGGATCACAACGGTATGTTCATTCTGCATTCTTGAGTAAGGACATTCCGTATGATGTCATTTTAGGTATAGATTTCATGATAAAGTATAATTGTGTTTTAAACGTGGCAAAAGGGCAATGTATACTAGATGACCAGGTTATAAAAATGTGGGGATCCAAGAGTACAGGTGATAAACGGGTAGCAAATGTCACTGGGCAATATACAACTAAAATCCCCGAGAGTGATGACGGTAAGGTGGTAAGTGTATCCCACCCCTTGTGCGAATATGAGATTAATATTCCTAATTTATCCCTATCGGAATGTGAGTCAACAGATGCCCAGAAGAGGATAATGATACGTTTTTAAATTCTCGCGGAAGTGTCTTCTCATTTTCAGATTATGACCTTGGACGCCTAAAATTTGTTAAACATGCGATAAACTGCGATGATAGCTCGCCAATATACCAAAGACCCTATAGAATCCCTGATGCCGCTAAGGAAGATGTTAAAATACAATTAGAAAATATGGAAAAGCACGGAATAATTAGACCGTCTGCATCGCCGTGGGCCTCGCCTCTCGTTATCTCACGTAAGAAGGACGGCAGTAATCGTATATGCGTTGATTTTAAAAAACTAAATGCAGTGACGAAGTCTGACGTATTCCCTATTCCGAGAATCGAGGATTGTTTGGACAAATTAAATGGCGCGAGATATTTTTCAAGTTTGGACTTAACCAGTGGCTATTGGCAGATGGAGCTTGAGGAGAACGACAAGGAAAAAACTGCGTTTATAACCGATAGTGGTCTGTTTGAATTTAATGTAATGCCTTTTGGATTGAAGTGTGCTCCTAGCTCGTTTATGAGAGCAATTAAATTTCTACTAACCGGGCTGGAAGATAGAGTATTATCGTATATCGATGACATTCTGATCTATTCGCCATCTTTTGGACAACATATACAAGATTTATCCGATGTCTTCGAACGTCTAGAAGAAGGCAGCATGAAACTTAAACCAAAGAAATGTAGTTTTGGACGGACTAAAGTCAAATTCTTGGGACATGTCGTTTCTGGAAATGGAATCGAACCCGATCCCGACAAGGTGAAAGCAGTTAAAGAATATCCGGTTCCAAAGACGATAAAGCAAGTGAGAGGGTTTTTAGGTCTAGCTTCGTATTATCGAAAATTTATTAAGGATTTCGCGTCAAGAGCATCTGCCCTAAATGCCTTATTGAAAAAGAGCGTTGTTTTCGTTTGGACCCCAGAATGTCAAGCTGCTTTCGAGGATTTAAAAAATCAGCTCACTGAATACCCTATTTTAAAAACTCCTGATTTCGAAAAACAATTTATTCTGATAACTGACGCATGTAATGAAGGTCTTGGTGCAGTACTATCGCAAGAATACGACGGAATGGAACATGTGGTCGCTTATGCTTCAAGGACCCTAGCCCCAGCAGAGAAACATTACGCCATTACCGAGAAAGAAGGGTTAGCGATTGTCTGGGCCGTTAAGTATTTTCGCCATTACCTGCTGGGAAAAAAGTTTAAAATAATAACCGATCATTCCGCTTTAAAATGGCTAATGAATTTCTCAGAACAAAATGGTCCTCTTTTAAGATGGTCCCTACTTTTGTCGGAGTTCGATTTTGAAGTGCACCCTAGACCTGGTAAATTTCATGCAAACAGTGACGCTCTTTTACGGAGTCCAGTTTTGTTATATTCTGAGACGGATCAAGAAGATGAAGATGATGAAAAGTTGTGTTTTCCTATGATGTATAATGAAGTAAATAATATTAAGGCTATAAATGTTTTAGATTCAGGAATAGACAAGAACCACGACAGACTCAGTAACGGAGATGGTTGTTCATTCGCAAGAAACTTGCGTAATCTACAAAGAACCGATGTTGAAGTACGAAAGATTATCGATTATCTCGAGGACAAAACTGAAGCTGATAGTAAGGAAAAAGAGGATGGCCACAGATATGAAACTTATACAATTATGAATGGCACATTACATTTGGGAAGAAAAACGGCCAAATCGCAGGTCACGCGTTTGTTATCAGTTGGTAGTCCCAAAGATTTTATGCGCGGAAATAATGGAAAGCTTTAACGACGACCTAATAGGTGGAGGGCATTTAGGATTTGACCGAACTTTTGCAAAAATTCGGGAGCGGTTTTATTGGGATTCAATGTATAATGATATTAAAAATTGGTGCTATTCCTGCGTATTTTGTGCCACAAAAAAGGGCCCAGCTAAGAAAGTTAAAGTTCCTTTACATTCAATTCCCGTTTCAACTAAACCTTTCGATATTTTGGCCGTGGACTGTGTGGGACCCCTAAAGCAAACCGAATTTGGTAATAAACATATAGTGGTCTTCACTGAATATTTAACGAAGTGGGCTGAGGCATTTGCAGTTCCGGATATAACGAGTGAAACTATAGCAAAACTAATCGTGGAGGAAATTATGTGCCGGTACGAGGCTCCTTTAAAGTTATTGTCAGACCGTGGCGCAAATTTTATGAGTGAGTTGATTAGATGGATATTGCATTTTACTGATGCCAGGAATTTAAATACTTCCCCCCATAAACCTTCAACTGACGGGCAGTGTGAGCGGCTACATAAAACCTTGATTATCATGCTTTCTCATTATGTCAACACCGCTCACACTGATTGGGACAAATATTTGAATTTTGTCTTGTTAGCTTATAGGACTGCGGTGCACGAGTCTACAAGAGAGTCCCCATTCTTTTTGTTATATGGTAGGGATCCTCGTTTTGGCATAGAAATCGGCTTAGGATCCTATAACCATTTATAAATCGATTCCCTTGAGGGATACCGCGAAACACTTGTAACCGGATTTGAAATTGCTCGAAAAATGGCTTCTAATAATATCGAAGCTGCTCAACGTAAGCAACAGCTGTATTATAATAAAACGGCCGCCGACCATAAATTGAGACTAGGACAGAAAGTGTGGTATTACTGTCCCGCAGTGAAGAAGGGCAAAACACCTAAATTATGGCATGGACCTTATCGCATCATTGAATTTACCAGTGACGTAAACGTTCGTCTTCGACCATGTAAAGGTTCTAAAGCTGACAAAATTGCACACATAAATTTTTGTAAGCCATGTTTCGGAGATGACCAACCTAATATAAAAATTGGAGAAGGGAATGGCATAGAATTGGTTGAGTGTGACTTATTTAAAGAAGGTACGGTGCCAGACATGAACAATAATATTGATGATGGATTGTCATATCATTTTAACAATAGTATTCCAGAAACGCAAAGAATCGAACGAGATTCGCAAATTTCAAACGCAAGTATCGAATTGGAACCTATTACTAAATTAGACGAAGAAACGTTCGAGAGTGGTGATGACGAAAACGCACGAGGTATGGGCACGGATTGGCAAGGACGCTTACGCAAAAAGTAAAGATATATGTGGTTGGGGAGAGGGACCTGCGATCAGTAAGTATTTTATTTTTTATTATATTTTTATATGTTTCCTTCCAGGTTATGCCTTAGGTAGCATATATCCTCCAAATACGATTGTAAAAATCAACAAACATTTTTCGGTAGTGTTTAAGCGGGAGGGAACCCTAGACAACGCCCAGGATTTTATTGAACATCACATTGTAATTCCTATGCAACTTAGTATTCACAGCCCAGAATTATCCCCTTCGTGTTTTAATGTAGGCACCCAAAATACTTCTGAACCTATTGGATTTTTGTTAAAGCAATTTTGTAATATGTCCGCAGACATGAATAAGGCTTTTATTTTAACTTATAAAAAGGCTAAAAATAAATTAGAGGGTTTAGGTGAAAATGTAAAGCTTTTTACAAAACCAAAATTTAATCGTCGAAATAAAAGGGGTATATTAAGCGGGTTGGCATGCTTTGTCGAATCAATATTCGGTGGGTGTAATTTGGGAGCGGGAGCCGAAGCTAGCAAAGTTAGAAGAGCCCTGTACTCCTTAAATGATAGAGTAAGTGGTGTATCTTCGGAAGTTATAAGAGTAAATGATCGTTTAATCTCGCTGTCTAAATTAGTAACAAAAGGGTTTCAAAATGAAGATAAACGAATTAATGTAATTTCGGATCTAATGGTGAAACTAGGGGAGGTACAGGAACGTTTCAGAAAGTCTATTAGTACCTTGGGCCTAGCTTTAAATCAAATGGTGCAATTGGGTTACGTAGAATTAAGTTTTAATGCAGATCTAATTCGGTGGTTCTCGAGTTTATTTTTATGGACGGAACAAATTGAGGGCATGTATAGCTTAGTAAATTGTATCAAGGAATTTGAAAAGGGATATATTTCACCTAATATTATTCCTCCTATAAGCTTAAAAGAGTCCCTTCTGTCGCTTAGAGATAAAATTTCTGAAGGTGGTATTCAACTAATGTATGATCCTAGTGATATGAATAAATATTACATGGTGCCTGTGGTTAAGGCAGTGTACTCTAGTAGGGATAGTTTAATTGTGGCTTTAAAGGTTCCTATTGTAAGGGAAAATATGCAATTTAGTCTCTGGGGACTCACCTATGGTCAATTGGATTTGGGGAATGATACATACCTACAGGTGAGCCCTAAGTATGATATATTAGGAGTTAATAACGTTGGTTCACAATTTGTGTTATTGAAAAGAGAACAGATCACCAACTGTATTGGCACAAAATTTATGCGATCTCCTACAGTATTCCCACTTGTTCCACAAATAAGTAAGGTCTGTGAGGTTGAGTTATTTTTAGAAAATTCAAGCGCTCTAAAAGTCTGTGATATTGTCATTACGAACAATAGGAATCCAATCCAAACCTTTGACCTAACAGGTGGCTTCTGGTTTATGTCAGCGGTACCTTCAGATTGGCGATTATTTTGTGAAGGAAATGTTCCAAGGAAAATAAAATCATGTTCCCAATGTATTATTTCTCTACCATGTAGATGTGGTATGACCTTGGGCGAGATAACTCTCCCGGTTCGTAGAAAGGATTGTGGATTTTTAACCTATAATAATGAAAGTTATTCGGAAAATCATATTTTTGACCAGATTGATTTTAACCCACTACCCGTGAAAATTGAGTTACAGTTTAATCTTAGTATACCAAGTTTAGTAACAGTCGGAAAATATTTGAAGGAAAATCTAAAATCAGACACGGAGAGTTTAGTAAATTTAACTAAATTCCGCCAAAACATTATTGAAAAAATAAAACTTTTGTTTCAGAGGACTTATCTTTACAAAACTATGTTGAGAGAAAAATTTACCAAATTGAAAACCAAAAGACAACTAGCTGGATATGCGTTATTTTGGCTGTGGGAGAGATTATGTTATTCTGTTTGCTATTCTTACAGTTTTTTAGATCAGCCTATACTGGACATACTATTGTCATGGATCAAACAGGTAACAAAGCTCACCACCCAAATGACACAAGCACCTATCAAGACAAATAGTGTGCCCAAAGACGAGTAGATTGTAGTGAGGAAATAGATCTAGATAATTCTGAAGCAGATATCCTCAGTTGCTTGAAGGAGGTAAGTGATCATTTTGAAACTATGAAAAAACTTAAGGAAACAAAGTTTTGATGTACGTGTGTAGTATGTGCGTTTTACATGTGCAGGTCTCTCTCACTCATTATTCTGCTTAAATTTTATACTGTTAGTGATTTGTAAATTTTAGCCATCTTAAATGAGGGTCAAAAAATTGAATATTGGGCATAATTATCATCATATCTCTTATTATATGGGTATAATCAATGGTCTGGATGTTATAAATTTTATTTATACATGGTACGTGTATGCTGTTTTTGGAGGCATTTTGTATTTCCTTTTGTTATTATGTAAAAAAGGTTGTTAATTCTATGAATGGGGAAACTAGTATACTTTAAGTTAAAAAAAATTGCAAAATTTTTAATACATTTCACATGGTTTAGTGAAATGTCCTCAGGTAATTGAACAATATATTACCGCTGTTTTCGTAACCTAATAGTAATGGATGTCCTTATTTCGGAGCAAATATATTTAAATCACATATGCTTACATGAAATTGACACAAAAAATAGTTGGGGATAAAAGATGATAAAGGCAACAGATTTTTTGCATTTTTGGCAGTCTATGTGTTATAGTTCTTATTCCATGTGAACATATATGTATGCAACAAGCATGTCGAGAGGAATTCACTCAGTTCTCATTCGATAATTTTAGGAGCAACCGATGAAATTTTCAAAAAGAATGGATATTGCCCGACGGATGAAACTGGTTTTGGAATCCGCCTGGGCACAAGTCGGTATAGTTTATGATGAGACGAAGTAAGCGTCCATTTTATTACAATATTCAAATAATATATATAGAATTTATCGGTTGAGTCACGGATCTCTTTAAAACGTTATTTAAAAAAATTAATGAATGAATAAAGTATTAATCATCAAAAATTACTTTGTATATTGTAACCAGCAAAAATACGTAAAAAAAATTTAACACATACAGGAAGGAACGCCTACCTAGGCTGCCATTTTTTTAATCCAAAATGGAAATTTTTCAAAACAAAACCATGTATGAGAAATTTAAAGTTTCACATCAAAAATAAAATTTGTATTTTTACTATTTCTCTAACTATTTAGACTATATTCGGGAAATTTTAAACAGAGTTGACTGCACCCGGAACTAGTGGCAGAACAGCATGTTTGTCAAAAAAACAAAAATAAAAATAAAAAATATCTAACCTACAAAAATTTTATGAGTATATAAAAGGCAAATGAAATTATATCAATTGGTTTATGTAGGAAAGAAAAATATCCTGTGAAATAAAACTAGACAGCTAGAAGTTTTCATTAGTATCTACCGTTAGTATGACCACGGGTCTCAATGTGAGGACCATACAATGGGTATAAACTATATTGACTGATAAAGGTCGGAAAAAAATTTAGTATTTTACAGAGAATACTCAAAAAGGGGAGTGTTCAGTAACTTTCAAAAAAATATCTGTATAGGGATAGAGGTGTATAAATCTGACGATCCGCCGATGAAATGGAATTAAGTTGACAAAGATTTTGACGTGTCGCAGAATTTAGTGTAAATGGAGGCTTGGAAAAGATGAACGTGAATATAAGCAGATTAAACAAGGATATAAAAAGTATTATACCAAGAGGTGGTCAAAGAAAATCTTCTATGGTTACAAACTTAAAACACAAAAAAAATTGAACCTGTGAAATAAATTTTGGAAAATTATTGCTGATTCACAGAATAATGCGTCCATCTACTCGAAAATTTTTGTTACATACGACATGTCGTATGTAGCTGTGTTACATACGACATGTCGTATGTAACCACTGTAACATACGACATGTCGTATGTAACCAATGTTACATACGACATGTCGTATGTAACCAATGTTACATACGACATGTCGTATGTAACCAGTGTTACATACGACATGTCGTAGGTAACCATAGTTTTTACAACGTGTCGTATGTAACTATGATACATAGAACTCTACGAAACTTAAAATATTGGTGCCCTCGTCCAGTTTGATATTGGTGCCCCTTCCAGTTTGATATTGGCGTACCGCTCCAGTTTGATAATGGTGTTCCCCTTCAGTTTGATAGTGGTGCCCTTCTCCCTCCAGTTTGATTTTGCTGCCACCTCAATTTGATATTTGTGCCCCCCTCCAGTTTGGTATTGGCGCACGCACCAGTTTGATAGTGGTGCCCCCTCCAGTTTGATAGTGGTGCCGCTCTGCAGTTTGATATTGGCGCCCCCTTCTGTTTGATATTGGTGTCCTCCCCAGTTTGATATTTGTGCCCCCTCCAGTTTCATATTGGTGCCCCTCTCAAGTTTGGTATTGGTGCCTCTTCCAGTTTCATGGTGGTGCCCCCCTCCAGTTTGATGATGGTGCCTCCCTACAGTTTGATAGTGGTTCCCTCTTCCAGATTGATATTGGTTCCCCCTCCAGTTTGATATTAGTGCCGCCCTCCAGTTTGGTATTGGTGCCCTCTCCAGTTTGATAATTGTACCTTCCTCCAGTTTGATAGTGGTGCCCCTCTGCAGGTTGATATTAGTAATCCCTCCAGTTTGATATTGGGTTCCTTCCTCCAATTTGATATTGGTGCCCCTTTAGTTTGATATTGGTGCCCTTCCAGCTTATATTGGTGCCGTCTTCAGTTTGATATTGGTGGCTAATCCAATTTGATATTGGCGCTCTCCTTCAGTTTGTTATTGGTGTCCCCTCTAGTTTCACATTGGTGCCCACTCCAGCTTCATATTGTGCCCCCGCGAGTTATATATTGCTGGCCCTTCATTTTGATATTCGTGCTCCCTCCACTTTGATATTGGTGCCCCCTCAAGCTGGATATTCTGCCCCCTCCAGTTTGATATTGATGCCTCCCTTCAGTTTGATATTGGTGCCCCCTCCAGTTTTATATTGGTGGCCCTTCATTTTGATATTGGTGCTCCCTCCAGTTTGATATTGGTGCCTTCTCAAGCTGGATATTGTGCCTCCTCCAGTTTGATATTCATGCACCCCTCCAGTTTGATATTCATGCAACCCTCCAGTTTGAGATTGGTGCTCCCCCTTCAATTTGATATCGGTGCCCTTTCCAGCTGTATATTGGTTCCCGCTGCAGTAGTACCAGGATCACATACGCCGGGAGATCTACGCTACGCCATCACGTTCGCCGCTCAAGGCCTTCCTCTGTTACGGCATAGCGGTTGCAGACACCAATGGAAACGTCGAGTCAAACCGGCGAAATACCATTCAAACCAACACGCATAAGAACTTAACCAGTTTCAACCGGAATACGACGCAAGGCTACGCACACATGTACCGCGAAACGAAACGAATAAGATGAGTTCCAGTTAAACAATCACCATTACAAACTAGTGTAACATCATAGACTGTCTCAGGGGAAGAAGGAGATGAAGATAACGGTACCTAAGAATGGGATAACACGGCATCGAAGGACAGGGTCAAACTACTCAAGAACAATTCACATTCGAGCACCTTGGCAGGGCAAGACAAGAAAAATCAAGCGTTAGCCTGGGAAGGTTGACAACCAACCAGGGAGTTTCTACTCCAAGTAACGGGCGAAGGACAGCAATCATTTATCAGAACACGTTGCATCCCAGGGGAATACAGATATGCCAGTTATGTTACCCACTCTCTCCGTGCTCGGGTATCTACACAGGAGAGAGAAATGCGTTAGCTGGACGTATTACTCTCAAGAAACAATCTATATCTTTCGTAGCACTTTTCACTGAATAAAAGTTAGCAGTAGAGTAATTAGAAACGCTTGCGGAAGAAAGCAGTTGAAACAGTGCAAAGCTCATCCACTATATTATCAGCAAAGACCCTCGTATGCACAGTCAGAATAACAGTAACCGCATCAATGAGACGCTTACTCCATCGCCAGCTTCGGGATGGGATACTTCGGCCATATGGTTCGGCTCCAAACGAAGCAGAGTTTGAGGTATTCGAGGGCGAAGACACGTTAATATCTAGGAACCTAGATCCGCTAGGAGTACATCGCCGAATTCGTCAACCAAACAGGTTTGGACTGCCCAATCGCAGTTCACCACTGTCACTGCATCAACGACTATGCAGCGTTCACAAAGAGTTGTGTGCAGTTATTGATCATTGTGGCATAATTTTTTTAAAAACTGCTACGGAAAATATGTCACTTCTAGAAAAACTGCTGCAGAAACTGTGTCACCTTTAAAAAATTGCTACAGAAACTCTGTCACTTTAAACTGCCACAGAAACTGTGTCACTTTAGAAAACCTGCTACAGAAATAGTGTCACTTTTAAAAAACTGCAGAAGTAGATAGTTCACTCTAAAACTAAAGGGGATAAAAATTTAAGAAAAATTTGCTAGGTTTTAAAAAAAATACTTTGTAATTTCCGGTTGATGCAAAACATGATGCTCCCAGTAACTTCCTCGCTGATAATCGTACTATAAATTTGAAAATTCTGGGCGCTACAAAATATGATGACCTAGTATTTTTCTAGTTATATTACAAATTTTCAAAGTTCTGGGTGTTGTAAAATTTGACACACTCAATAATTTTACATGAGCTGGGTAGGTATTCTTTACCTGCAATTTCAAAAATAAACGAATTAGCAAGAAATTTAACAGGATTTAGTTTTCAAAAACTGAACAGGAATAATTTGACACATTACATGTCATGCGGCTGGTCCAACGAATCAAACAGGATACGAGTCAGCAAACAGTGCCACGTTTTCAAAGCTGTAATGTCATCATCGTAAATGCTTATCGTGTAAAATATGTGATTTCCTTATTTTGGAAATACTGATCAATAATCACTATAAACATCCTGCTTTATCGTACTGCACGATTGCTGAGTATTCTAATCAAGTCTATCTCCATGCTATCTGTGAGAAATCAATTTACGAACGGTTTAATCACTGGACATAGAAATATTTTCCAAAAATACATTTGTCTTTGTTACACGTGTGGGTTAAATTTTCTTCCTTCTAAGTTTACAGATAACTGATTACGTGTTTTTCATCCATGTATTAAATTATGTGGCTAGCTTTAGTGGTAAAATTGCTCAAATCATTTCGTGCTCAATTTCTCACAAAGCCAAGTGGAATTGACAATTCTTTGATTTTGAGCTTTCGGCGCTAACGATTATTTTAGCTTATAACTCTAGCCAGAAATATCACGTGAAAACATTGGGACCACAGCAACTAAAATCTTTTCGTAAAATTAATACAAATCTCATAAGTTTTTGAATTCAAGGGATAATTTATGGGAGTCCGAGTTTAATTCCGCACTTGTAGCCCGTTGTTCCTGCGGTAGTCTCAAAACATATTAAAAATTTGTAGCGAAATCGCAATGCCCATACAATTAGCATTATATTTACTTTCCAGAATCCCGTTGATGAATTAACTATTAATACTCAACTAAATTCAAAGCAGTGAATAATTGCGTACACCAGAATTTGAAACTTTACCCAACCAATCAGACATATATCGTCGCACTGATGACAACTTCTTTTGATAAAGTGGCTATGCTAAATTAACTTGATGCAAAAACGTAATTCAACATTCGTGAGAGTTATAATTTTTTTATATATTTAAATTCAAACAGTAACGCAGTAATGTTTATTTTGTTCGGAAATTATCGCTTTCGTTCATTTCGATGACCACAGTGTGTACGCAGTCTCACTTAAATCGATTTTGAAATAAAGTGTTCAAATTAATTATATTTGCCCATAGCATAAATACTATTTATAATTCCGCGCAACTGACGCAACACATATAGGGTTAATTGTTACAAATTAGCATATACGTAAAACAACGTGCGTAACTGAAAATATTCTTTGCAATTCGGAAGCAATACACAATATAAATTTCAATATTAAATGCAATCGATTACAATAAGTCTCGTAACGGCGTGGTAATTTTGGAGAAAACAATATCAATGTCGTACATGGACTGAGGTTCCAAGGGGTTGCCGTGTCGAGGTGGCGAAGGCTTCAGCCTCCCTAGATCAAGGGTAGTAGGCCGCAAAAAGCACCTATGGGTTGACCGAGGGTGATCGTTAGGAGGAGGGGCGAGGGGATGCCGGAGCATCAGGGGTAACTCATGTATGATCAATATATGTGTCGACAAATATATGATTAGCATAGCAGAGCATTTTATAAAAATTTTGTGCGACGAGAGTGCAGTTGTTGGGGGTAGCGTTTGCAACGTTCCTACAGTTGTCGGCGATTATAACCAGCTAGACTGTTTGTGATAGATGTCCAGTGACTACATTTCTCTTGCTTTATCTGTGGCGCATAAATACATTGTATTAGATGCGTTGATATATACACGAAACATCTATAACCCACAAAAGTTGTTCGCCTGTTTGTTAGAAGTTTTATGCCGTACAACGAAAGTACCTTAAAGTTTAAACATGTTCATAATATGTGCTGCGAATGGAACGTTCCAAAAAAACAACCGTCCTGTACAAATATCAAACAGGATACCAATATCAAACAGGAGGGGGCAGCAAAACCAAACTGGAGGGGGTACTAATATAAAGCTGGAGAGGGCACCAATATCAAACTGAATGGGGCACCAATATCAAACTGGAAGGGGGCACTAATATCAAACTGAAGGGGGCACCAATATCAAACTGGAAGGGAACCAATATCAAACTGGAGGGGGCACCAGTATCAAACTGGAGGGGAACACCAATATAAAATTGGAGGTGGCACCAAAATCAAATAGGAGGGCAGGGCATCAATATAACAGTGGAGGGGCTCCAATATCAAGCTGGAGAGGGCACTAATATCAAACTGGACGGCGGGGGCACTAATATTAAACTGGAGTAGAGTTTTGTAGAGACCTGTGTGCCAGTCTTATATACGACATGTCGTATGTAACGCTGGTTAGGTACGACATGTCGTATGTAACACTGGTTACATACGACACGTCGTATGTAACAAAAATTTTCGAGTAGATGGGCGCATTATTCTGTGAATCAGCAATTATTCAAATATTTTAAAAGGGATTTTTCAAAATTTTTTCTCCTAAATTAGGTGATTAGTCTTGCTGGTCCTAGGCAGGTGACTACGCTCATTTTTTTCTCGAAAATCTACTGCTGCTTGCTTGGAACCTGAGAACAGCGCTTTCAAAATTTACTAACGGTGTTCTCAAGACACTTGCGAAAACAAGAGTCTCCTGCCGCCCGCACTGTGCCAGGAACTGGGGGAACCCCTACACCGTAGGGCGCGTTCCAGTCTGAGTGAGTTTCTCTTTGTTTGCTCAGTCAGACCGACCCAGCACTGACCAGTAGAGGCAGTACGACAGGGGCTGGGTACAAGCAGGATTGGGCGGGTGGACATATGAGAGACCTTATGTTGTTTCCGTGCTTTTGTAGGACCCTCAGTAAAAAAATCCTAAGCCCTAGACTTGATGTTTCTGCTAGCATGTCCTTTAGATATGTGTTCTTTATACACATTACCGTCTGTACTCGGCTAGGCTCCGGATTAATGGCCATCTAGCCGCGTGTATATTGTGCATCTTGTGCTCAATGGAAAAAAAACGGATTTTAAAACACCAAGGGACTTCCTCAAATCCTGTACCTACTTCCGTGAGATCTGAGTATGTGTACTTTATTAACAAATTGTTTGCGAACTGGGCTCCGGTTTAGTGGCCATCCAGTTCGACTTTGCTTGGGTGTATATGTACCTCAAGGGTGAAGTCCCGTGCAAAAAGTGGGGAAAATGGGATTTTCTCAAGTGAACCTTAAAATATGTAGTTTTATCACATCACATTTGTGTATGCAAATTCAGTGTTTTGTGCTTCTGCACTGTTTGTGTGAAATTTTACTATCTCATTTTAAAACTCAATCTCATCAACCCAACAGAAATTTTTTTACGTTACCTATGGTGCAAACCCAACAGTCCTATTTTTTGTTTGTTCTTCACTATACGAGGGTACCCTAGGTAACAAACAGGGAGAATTTATGTCCCTGTGAGCTGTTGTTTTTTCGTTCTTCTTTTTTTCTTTATTTCTGTTTTTGTCCTTTTTTTCTAGTCTTCAAAAAAACATAAATAAATAATAAGTATATTTTGTAAGTTCGCAGGAAATATTAATAGTAGTATTAGTATACCACTATAATTCCAAACACTTCCTACCGCTCCAAATTCCTCGACCCATGCATTTGAATGCGTGGGCACTTTATGGAGTACGCGTGAAATACTTCGGCAGGACAGTTTATATCACTGCAAGTCTGATAATGTATACGACATCCATTGTTGTGATGCCATGTATGTAAACATACTTTTAGATGTATCATCGTTAAACAAATGGTAACTAATAATAATTTTGAATTTTTTTTGTTGATGCAAATCCTCACCTCATTGAACGCTAAACCCTATGGTAGTATTATACATATCCGCAAATGAAAATCGGCGGTATCATTAAGTTAATTTCAGTTACAAATATATCGAAGTAACCTTCATATAATTATTTATATTAATTTATTAATATTATTCATATCATTTATTATATAAATTACCATGTATAACATAATTTTATATAATTGATTTTGCATATACAATTAATACATTTCAGGCGAAGGTCATAATCAAAAAGAAAAGAGAGATATTAGGGTAAATTCTATATCACAACAAGTATGGGCTATTTTTTTGGTAGAAACATAATTTCGTAAATGGCGCGGATAGTTTATAATTTGATAAGGTAAAATTTTCTTGACTAGGCTACGTAACAAGTAAACATGATGGTGTTCCGGCCGCAAATAGTAGGAGTAAAATAAACAAAAATATCTGTGGAAAAGTATAAAAAAACCATATGTATTTGGTATTTTATCAGCAACAGTGATAATTACATATTAACGTTATACGTATTTGCACCTAGCATCGGGAGGGTGAGAAAGATGTGTTTTCCCTATTTAAATAACAACCTGGAATCAAAATTCAAAGGTATTGTTTCCCTAAAGTCAAATCTCCCAAATAGTTCAGACCCCAACATATCTTTTTCCTTTTGCCTAAACGTTAAAACGGTCTTTTTCTACTGTCAGCTGGCTATATTTATGGTCGTTTTCTTGAAGTGGGCAAAACATAGCTTATACAAATAATACATCGAATACATAGAGTTATAGCTAACGCTCAAACTTAGTGAGACGTCGCTACAAGAAACTTAACTTAAAGAAACTTAATACGATATTAGTAATTATCAGTAATTTATCACTATGATGGGGAAATCAAAAAAAATTAACAGACATGGATATTCCTATACATAAACAAAGTCCTATAAAAGTTATAAAATATTCTTACTAGATATATAAATTAAGGTTTTGTGAAATTAAAATTAATAGGTTCATTATAAATATAAAAAAAATTGGTCTTTATACAACGTTATTCGGCATCAGTGGGATTGGAGGGATTACGTTACGAATTTAGTTAGGGTTCACGCGGGGCACGTCCTATAAAAAAATAAGGTGCAACACCTAGTACGATATAAATCTGACTCATAAGAATTGTAAGTACTAGTGGGACAACAAGAGTTCTGTCAGAGCAAAATTAGTATTGTGTCGTTATATATTTAATGATATTTTGTATAAAGATGACTAAAATGTACTAATATATAGTTATGAAATATATGTTTGATTTCAGGAATATTCAAATGGGAAATTGCCCTGATATAAAAAAAATATAAAAATACGTATATTATGTAAAAAAGTGTTAAATATTTTTGGTGTATTTACTTTTGGAAATAAAATTTTTTTAAGTAATAAATGATCTACACCGAATTTAAACAATAAATATGTAAAAAGTAATTTAGGTTTTTTTGGGGATACTATTGAATAAAATATTCCAACATTGTGAAAATATATTCTGCTTTGCGTATAATTAATAGTGGATTCTTACGTTTAAAACAGACTATTCAAAAAAAAATTTTTAAATCACACTGACTTAATTCATTCAAAATTGTAAAAAAAATAAGATGAAAAAAATAATAATCATTCCCCTCTGCGGCATTTGTAAAAGCCATGAACTATTTCGTTTTTTGAGTATCAGTTAACATGTAAAGACCTCTAAAATGTGTCTAGGGCAACCAAGTCATCGGGATTTGACGTATGAAATATGAAAGGCTTGACAAGAAATTAAGAGAAACTTAACTTGTAATTCGATAAACAGTCACATGTCCAAAAATGTCTAATCCCAGCGTTTTTTAAGCATTGAGAAGCGCGCGAAAGAGTTCCGTTGTAAAAATACAAATTGCGATATTTTTAAATAAAAAAATTATAAGTAAATTTATAATTTATGAACGAAAGGATCGAAGTCTTAAATTTTACTAAGTCTCCTCACTTCCCGCGGTTTGGAATCATGTTTCTGTAAAATACTGAACCCTGGACACCTGCAGAAACACGTATTGTATTATGTAAATATACTAACCAATCGAAATCTAATTAAAAATATATCGAAAAAAATAAAAAAATAAAAAAAATAAAAGAAAAAACACCGCTAAGCTTCTTGTCTCTGCGAGTTTCATGTGATCTCTGCGAACAAAAAAATGATGCCACACAATAATAAAATACAGCCGCTATTCGCATCACATTAATAAAAAATTAATATTGAGAAAAATTGGAAAAACTTTTAGAACAATGTCATAAAATGATTTAAGTGGCGCAAAAAAAAGAAACATCGAAACAAAAAAATATTAATGAAATAAATAGTATACAGCGCAAAATATACACGTTAAAAAATCAGCATTATTTGTTTATTAGCATATATTGCATTGCAACTTCTCTGCCAGAGCTATTTTGTTTCCAAATAGCAGTGATATTATAACACGAATTTCGCATTTTGTATAGAACATAAAGCACGGCACTCTGTGGTATGGTTGACAAAACTTAAAGCAGTCAAAATGTGTAAACAAGCATGCATACAAGAAAACTGCTGTAATATCTAACTGTAGAGAATGGAAAATATAAAGCGTATAATACGCCCTTGTAAATTCGTATTATTTTGCTGCGTAAACAATAACCCATAATAAGAATAACCCCGCTTTCTTTTATTCTGTCAGAAGCTGTAGTTTTTACGCAGTGGTTCATAATTTAAGACTTGAGACAATGAGAGGGATACAATGTTTTCACATGCGGTTTTTTGTCACAAACAAAATACATGTTTCATAGTAAGATACAAAAACATCTAAATTTTATATTGCTCATAGAAAGCGGAAAATGCGACAATGGGGATAGGGACTATAAGAATGTCGTATAAAATAGATAGGAAGAATAATATAATATTTAAAATTGTGCACATCATGGAAACGTACACTTATAGTTGCTGTTTATATATATATAAATTAAGGAAAGGCGAAAAGCCCCTACATCTTCTCAGCATAGTATCTGACCTATGATGCAATTTTATAATTTTGTTCTTCACCGGGAAAAATTTAAAAAAAAATTTTCCTAACGACCCATTAACTCGTTCCCCTAGTTAACAAAAGTCAAAAAAAATATATACTAATGATTTTTCATTAAATTGTACCCTAGAAGAACCATTAGTGACAATAAAGTAGTCAATTCCCATCAAAATGTCTGTTTATAAAATTAGGGAATAATTATGTTTTTTTATAAATTCTATGTAGCTTTGTTTTGCTCGATTAGGAAGTCATTAAATGTATATATTGGCTATTTCCTGCATAAAGTTGGTTTAATTTAAATTTCCGGTATTAGTTTACGTACAAACCATTAAAAAACATATAGGGTTTATATACTCCACCGGGACCTATAAAAAGCAGTTGACCCGTGAAATAAAGCTATGCCTTTATAAGTTATGTTTAGGTATGTGGGAGTATAGATACGCAAAACTTGGGCCGACCTCGATTCCCAGCACCAGGAGACCAATGTAATTTACCTTGAGGGTAGATATATGTGTCGTATGAGTGTCGATATATGCTCTGTGTTACATGTATAAATCATTATGATGAAAATTTGCTGTTTTTGGTATCCTTGTATATGTGTTTATATTTTGTGTGTATTTCATGAGTGTATGCTGTAGAATGATTTTGGAAAGTGGATCATGTGTATTACGTAGTACCTCCACATCATCGCCGGCTTAATCCGTGGCATCGAATTGACCCAACCAAGGAGCGGTGAACATTTCATTCACTTTCAAAACGAAACCCCATTGTCAGATCGACTGTGTAAATGCCCCAACACCTTATCTAATGCCTCCAGGATCATCAACAATATTTTATTAATCAACCACAGACGTAATATCTGGGGGTGTGTATGTGTGCGATGGTTGAATGTAATATTATTGACATTATCGTAGATGTTGGTACGGAAAATGGTTAAAAAATTACGTGGTTTGGTTGATATACACACAATTATGGCGAAATTATCAACGATACTATGTGGTGCTTCTGGTAAACCACCCTATTTACGGGCATATTCGTGGGACTTTCGAAGAACAATCTTCAGAAAAATATTAAAGTATAACAATAATCAGACTGTTTGTAATGATTAATATGAATTGCATAACTAAATGTATAATCTTTAAAAGTATAGATGACGCAAATATAGGTTTTTTGCATCTGAAATTCCTTTCATAAAGTAGAAATTTGTGGACAAATTTTTTGTGCGGAGGGGGTAATGTAACGATCTATTGCCTTGGTAAACAAATTCTCTCATGTAATGCTGGGGCACGAATTAAGTCGTGAACCCCAAAAACGACGGCAGAATCCCTTAACTTCTCGTCACATGAGAGAGTTTGCTTATTTGGGTTGATATTGCCCTATGTCTTGCCTGTAATCATTTTACATTAAGAACTACCATGGGAATTATTGCGGTGGGAAAATACAAACTTTGCGTCATCTGCTTGTCGTGTGTATAACAATGTAGGTATTGCCTGATCTGTTTACTTCATATATACATTTCGTGTGTTCACGACCACATAATTCATGTGTAACTTGGCATGTATATGAAACTGTGTATTCTGTTCATTATGTGTGAGCCGTGTAGTATACGTGTAATTTAGCATATGTGATGAAAGCATGTACAATGGTTTGTTTGTTCATTGCATGTGAGTCGTGTGTAATATATCTAATTGCCAGGAAATCGCAATAGATTTGAGATCAAATTTTCCCAGCACAGTAAAGCAAATCTTTTAAGAATTACAGAAATTGTGTGAAAATGGGCAGGGGGGATGACTTGGGCATATAAGGATTTGATGCCAAATGCCACAGGGCACATTGTTAGATAATTCATACCAAATTTGGCATCAATTGGCCCACCCGTTAAGGAGTTACGGACCTCATCCCCTAGGCCATATCTAGTAATACGAATTCTATGCAGTTATTAAAATTATTAAGAGAGTTTAAAATAATATAAAATTGTAAAACTTGCGTGCCAGGGCTACAGTTTAGGTACCTATCGGATTTGACTGTAGCCACTGAGTGCCTTAACTATTACACTTACATTAGCGGAAATGTAAGTGTATTTCTGCTGGGTTTTCCAAATTTTGTTTTGAGTTAGGGATTACGAGAATTTCATAAAAAGGGTCTCTCTAACGCAAAAATTAAAACTTATGTTAGAGAGCGAATTTCACAGTTCCAAGAATTCGTAACCCGGTTGGCAACCGTTATATTATAATCTAATGGTTTAGAGAGTTTTGAGAACCAGGTTTCAGTCGGGTTCCTAGAATTAGGGTGTTGAGAGATTATTTAAAGGGCTGCAACATTAACTTTAGGGCCTCACTTTGCTCGTACAATCGGTGAATAAAGAATCGCGACTTACGTGATCGTACAACCAGTTATTTTGCTATATTTCCTGTGTGGGTTCCACGTTTAATGTAAGTGTTCCTGAATATTTATTGGTATATATGCATATGTATATTAGTAGTTGTAGTAATAAATCTTATGGTGAAATTAATACCTCAACGGAAGGGTCACACACAAAGCTAAACAAACTACTTACGTTGTAATTACATCTTCTCAGCTGTATACACGCTAACAAACTTTAATTTACAGGCTTAGCTAGGACTCACGCGGGCTACAATCAAACAAAGTCCGGGAGGCGCGGCAGCGTCTTCCCCTTTTGACAAAGACCCGCGTTTCTAACCTGACCCCGGTGCGCGCAGATTTTTGATTACAAACCCTTAATGCAAGTAATGCGCAGCTGGCATCCTGGCTCAGAGACAAGGTCGCTACCTGCAAGGAGCGAGAACAAGGAGAGTAGGGTGTCAAGAGAATGTTAAGCGATGATAGCCCAGGGCGTATTAATAGATACCGTCGACGAACGGTCGGTGAAGGAAATTTACCTAAGTACACTGCCTAGAGGACAGCGCGCCCCACGGGTAAGAGGTAAGGGAAAACTGAATCGATTTTTACTCATTCCCTCGTAACGCCAAACAAGGGATTCACATCACCAGCTTAGTATATAACAGGGTGCCCTGCGAAGCACCCGCACGCTATTGCTGTACATACTTTGTGTTTGTTATTCGAGTATGATAACGTGCAATTATATCAATAAAGAGTTGGAGTGTTTCATGGGTCCTTCAGGCGATGTGTTTTATTTAAAATGCTATTTGACAATTAGGAATTCCACCGGTCGCGTGACTGTGGGGTCAAAATCACAGGCGAAATAATATTCCAGGCGTCACACAAACCGATCAGGCTTTACCCATTAAAAAATCGGTAATAGCCCTGGATCAAAATAGGGAAATTTCCCATCACTTAGAAACAAGGATTTAAGTAGAATTGAGGGAAAGGCGAGTCAGCCCTATTACCTGTGAGCAGGCTTAGGGGTTGACTCTCCCTCGGGGGACCGTCGTACCACTAGATACGTGGGCCAGTATAAGGGCTAGGCCGAACACCTTGGTTAACCCGACGGCAGCCTACTAAGCTAAGCGGTTCCCTTAGGTCATCGCATAGATCACCGGGGAGTCGTGGAAGCCGGGGTTGTCCGGGCACCCCACCAAGAGAAATGGTGGTACAGCTGGGATCCCTTTAGGGCCAGAACTGGCAATAGTAAATTGTATTAAATCATATTAAAACGTTGTAATTATATGGATTAACAAAATTTTTAGAGGGAACTGCACTAAATTTTTTCAAATCAGTAAAATTGCCCAAATTTACATTTGGCGGGAAATAAGAAACGTATCCATAACTAACTTCAGTCTATTTCAATTTTAATGATGCGGACTGACCCGGTTGTTTCAAACTTTCCGAAAGTCCTATTTAAAAGCTATTGCTCCAAATGTTTCTAGTGTCCCACCTGGGACAATCGGGGCAGTTGGGTTTCCACTGTCCCGACTGTCCCAATTGGGACAGTTGGGTTTCCACTGTCCCGACTGTCTCAACTGGGACAATCGGGACAGTTGAGCTTCCACTGTCCCGACTGTCCTAACTGGTACAATCGGGACAGTTCGGATAATCGGGCCATTTAGAACCAACGATTCAGCTAGACACACAGTAATGCTATAGACACATATATACATAAATTGACTGTCCCAGGGACAGTCGGGAAGCCCCTAAAGCTGACATGGGCCGTGCGGGACGTACCGCATACGTTAACATTAGCAATTTGAGAATGTCAAGCATTTTCACAAACACTGATATCTTCCTTCTCGCCATTCGATATTGTCACACAGATGTTATTCTATGGTTTCCATCGGATTTTATATATATTCCTAAGCTGACTACGTTTTTCGGACATTTTTTCTAGACACAATCAAAATGAAAAACTGAAAAAATCATTTTCCGTATTCTTTCTTAGATTCCCTATCTTTCAATTATTGTCTTCTTATTGAACTGTATGCATTGGATGATCCATTCTTAAAGGCAATAAACGTTTATGACATACCGTACTAGTTTTGAACTGCAGTTTTTAGAATAGATATAACATAACGTGGTAAGTTGTGGTAACGTAGTCATTGCATTCACAAGTTTTGCTTTGTCTTGCAAAGGCGCTAATTTTACTGAAAGATGAAAAAAGCCGTAATGTAAGTATTACTGTCCAAACAACTGCTCTTAAGGCTATGTGACTGTTCTTTTAGTTTGCGGAATTTAAGTGCCTAAGAAGCTATATAAGCTAAGAATACAGCATGCAGCTCTATAAAACCTAAAAGGCTTATATTCGAAACAAACAAAAGCCCCCTAAGCAATATATTGTCGATGATAAAATAAGCTCTGGAACCTCCTGGAAATAACATCGGCCAAAAAAGCTCTTATTCTCCCACCTGGGAACAAGCCAGGTTCCTGATGGACCAAACACATGAACATGCTTGAGGACACGATGTATGAGAAAAACGGGTGGGCAAAGCAAATTAATATAATCGGACCAGTCAAAACAGAATGCATCCAAGCCGGTACTTACTAGAAAAGTGAATCTAGAATTAAAACGATCTATTTATTTGTTAATGTCGTTCTCAAGACGACCGAATGTGAACCATCTTCATAAGGACTGGCGCAAATTAAAAACCTTATCAGACACGGCCGAAGCATCAATATCTTTCACAGAGCTAAGGCAATTCGCCTGCCGATTAAACTTCTCAAATGGTTATTATATAAATTATACAAATTAGATTACAATCATGCTTTACCTCGTGATTTAACTAAAAAATAAGTTGGGCACAGCCCTAGTCTATATCTATATTTATGTGACTTTATAGGTAGTCCAATAAATAATGTTGAAAATTCCGAATGACAGTGGAAATAAATATCTTGATAAACGGTCAATATCGTATTTCACCGAAGCGGCTGCAGGTGGTGACGTCGGAGCAACAATGGGATTCGGTGACGGCTTCTTTGATGGCCCAGGGCTTGTGCTGGTCTGGAATGTTTACAAAACCAGGATAATTAAATTAACTCAGGGGTTATATATATTCTGGTGAGAAAAAATTCTATACAAACAATTATAAATCACTATTAAGCATAGTACTGAAAGAACTATGTTAGGTAATGTTAAGCACTAGATTCTTTAAAAGCAGACAGCTGAACTGTTTCTTTTACAGTAAGGACTAACATTTTTCTGCTATACAGGAAAAAAGGTTGTGCCAACAAAAATGTGAAAAATTACACAAAAATTAAATAATTTCATCTCCACTTTCATGAAATAAGTCTATGAAATAACTCCATTTTCTTATATAAAATATAAAATATGTTTTTAAGCGAATTTTTTCTACGCAAAATAGCCAAAATCTTCAACATTCGCTTTCACTTTTTCTATAAACTCAATGCTAATTTTCGTGGGAAAAATTGTTCAAAAATTTACGGTTTATTAAGTACCATTTTTACGCTCTTTCCTGCTAAATTTAGTTTCTATCAACATGCGACAATTTCGTTTTCAGGTATACATAATTTTTTTTAAATGAAAATACTTCCAATAACAGGGGAGTGTAATTCATCTCTCTTAACACTTTAATGTCCAACTCTACCAATTAGTATAGGTTTCAGCGCACATTGCGAGGCGTTATACAAACTATGTCGCTTTACATACGTTTGCACGCGCACTGTTATTGGCTCAATTTACAAGGTTCCTTAAGAAACTGAACAACACAGCTCCTACATAGCCCAGCGGTTTGCGTACGCTGTTCTCACCAATGCAACTGGCGTTCAATCAGCGGTCCCGGCTTCATTTTCTCAAACATTGTACAATACACAAACTAGATTGAACGTTGAAAGGTCAACTATTACATGATTATTCTATGCAGAGAAAATGAGAACAAATACTTAGAAGACGCTTACTAAAACTCTGTTCATAGGAATATTGTCTTAATACTGCATTTAAGTTACAAACGACACCGATGTGAAAGCTCTGTCCGCCAATATAGTCAACTGGACCATACCAGTTGCATATACTATATACCCATACTATACATAGACCAATCAAATTTATTATAGCATCTAAATCTACCTATAGTTTTTTACCAATGGTGCCAAGGCCATAATGCACAAACACACTACATAAGTTGTGTCAGCAACAGCATGGTGTAGTTGACGCCATATAACTTTTTTAAAAATTATATGGTGTACAGTATAAACCATATCATTATCGACACCACACTGCCTGTGCATGCTGTCTCAAAATGCTGTCAGAAACACTGTACGATGTCCGTGACACTATACGCTAGATGGCTTCAGAGACAAGCATGACGGAAAAAATTTTACATGTGGATCATTTATAACGTAAACGCCGCATAAATATCGAAATTAACACTGATTTCAGGATGTGCCAACATGTTTTACAAAATATTTCCCTGGTATTTTAGGACAAAATTCTTATATATAATTATATAAATAGATATTAACATTATATAAAGTTTGGAAATTTCCCGCATATATAATAGTCTTTTTCACTACTAAAATCATATGTAAACACAATCCTTTCTCTCAATATCAAAATTAACAGTTTAGTGACGACCACCTTTCCCAAAAGGTAATTCAAAATCAAAACCACTTGGATGAGCGCAAAGGCGTAGAGTAACTGGGTGAACTTCGTCACTGCTGTTTTAACACTACGACTTAAGTTTTTATTGTTATTTTTATTTTCTATATAACATTCGGTCATATATGATGAAACTGTGTAGAACGGTGCATTCTGTGAATACAGAACCGCTTTCGTCAGCAAACTTCCAACCTAAGTAAGGGTGTATGATACATCGTAAACAACAATGTAGTAGCTAATAGTGTCTCGTATACCCTCAGGAATTGATTTACTGTATGGGTGTGACCCTGACTGTCTATATGGTAGGGTCGTGACTAGAAGGGGACAAAAGTTGCAAACAATGGGACATTACAACGTAAAGGCCATATAACCACGCAGTCACGTATTTATTCAAGGAATTTGTTAATCAACCGATAGGCTAATTTTTTATTTAATTTTACTTATTAAATTACAGTGAATTTCGTACAATCTTGAACAAAGTTTTGCTGAAATGCGGACAGTTTTAACAGTATCGTTTGACTGCATGACTCCCACTATAGCCACTACGCTATTTAGAAGTTGTTTCGAATAATACGCCAATAAGAATTCCCATGCAAACGCAGGACCCACAACACACTAGTGAAGTAACACACGGCGCACTGTGCGCTGTGACAAATATGTCACTTTATGCAATTATGTCTAGGAGGAAAACACTACAAAATACACGGAATGTCATGTAAATGTGATAAAATACGTAGGAACCGAGTCAAGAGTTAAGGATGCTACTCAAATTCATATTTTGAGTGCATAAAAGCAATAGGGCGAAAATTTAGGCATGACCCTTTACCCTAAATGCTATCACATACTCATCTAGGGCTCCCTGGCTTGCTTACAAGAAATTGGTAGCCCGCTTGCCATATTCCAGTATTTCTATGTATTGGCTTCTAAGCACTTGTTTCTTTTCTTTCCAACACCGCGTAAGGCTCCTTTCTACTTTTCATATAGCAACGCAGTTCTTTGTTTTAGATATATTGCCCGGATTAACAAACTTTGAAATTTCGTCAGAGTGAAAAATTTTATTATAGCCTAGTCGCTGCAGAACTATAAGCATCAGCTAGATCACCGGCACTTGGTTGCATATCTTAGGGCTGCTAATATCTTCTGAACAGGTGTGGCAAATATTGCTGGGTCACGTTTCGTAAACTATCGTTTGTGCTTCTCATATACCTTTTTTAGTTTCTTATTTGTGACATGCCGTTTGACTATGTGGCTTTTTGATACGGACAGCTAAATTGAAGATCAGCATTGAAATGGAGATGTACCTAGAGCTGTAACAAAGTGAAATCTCGAATTTTGTCCATAGAGACGAATTTATAAACAAAGTCTTGACAAAGTAGCCGGATTTACAATCTTTATCATTGACCAATCATCGACATGGACCTCCCGCTCTGAACTTTCTTGTAAGAGGAGGACAATATCAACCAAAACTCAACTGAAGGGAGCAACCCCTTTCTACCAATAAGTAAGGCCCATACCTAAAATAGCTGAAAATACCATAATACTTACAAATTAACAGCTATATAATATGTTCGTATGTATGATAAATATAATTATCAATATATTTTAATATGCACAGGTAGTACACCTACCAAAGTATTGTCTTTGCAATACCTTGTGTTTTCACTGTACTAATATTATATGGTATTGCTAGCACGGCTATCAGTGTTCTCTTTTACACTGTTCGGGTATATGCACTAAGCTGTCACAGACAACATTAAGAATATTTTTCTCTATTTCTGTTTATGAATATAGACCTATGCGTAACTTAATACGGCATGCTTTATAAACAACTTGTTTAAATTTTAGCAGCCCATGTATTTCTCAGTTTTTATAACGTGAACACAATGTATTCAAGTATCTACGAACCCGAATTTTTGGCAGTCATTTATTACAAAGCTGTTTCGGCTGCTTGGCAGGTAAAGGTGATTGTTTGAAGCATCGAATGATTTTCAATGTATATTTGCCAAAATTATTTCGGGGACAATCTCTTTGGCAAGATAATTCTCCGAATTGCCGATTTTAATTTGGTGCGTTATAGAAATAGGAACCTTCCGGAAAGGTTGTATGGTTGCCTCGGAAAATGGAATCTTCTAGAAAAAAAATTTGATTGATGGATATTATTGGTTAAAAAATTATTGCGTCAAAAGAGATATCAGCATTATCAGATCAGGATGGACCAGAACTAAAATACCTATTACAGAAGATGCCAGTACCAATGATTTGTGAGTCAATCAGAGATTTTCACAGCTACAGAGTCAGTCAGTATTTTCTCCAAACAGATCGGTCGAGTTGTACGCCAGCGGCACAAACTATATTTAATTTATTTTGTTAGTTTTCTTTTTGTTTTATTTCTTTTGTTGGACATGGCTTCGCCTAAGTCCAAGACATTTATAGGTGGTGCCGTGCGATGTTGCTAAATATGTAGTTTATCCCGTTTTTCACAAAACGTGTCGCTGCGATCTATCCTTATCGGAGCTCTTGCTGCAACATTGTCCAATGATGATATCAGATTCGCGCAGCGTACCCCATTGAATCCTCAATGAGATACGTCGGGTCGACCATGGAAACCAAAAGCGAAAATAATAGAGAAATTCAGACACGCTTCAGAAATAAAAAAAAACATAGACTACAATTTTGGCTGGTTTCCCTAGGCAAGATAGAGTGACCTGATCAGGTGGCATGTTGCTCTGATTCACCAAGGTCATATGGTTATTTGAATATGTCTGACACTAACTTTTGCTGTTGTTTGATTTGTTTCACTGTTGGCGATAACAGGTGATTACACCGACGATCTAAATATGTACACGTTTTTACATAATCATGCATTTTGGCCAAAACAAGCCGCGTGAGTTTTCATAAAAAGCTTCGTAAATAAAAACCATATTATGCATATGCGTTACTTCTTGTATCTTTGCTATTATGTCATGCCAGAATTAAAAAATCACACCAAGTTTGCATATCGTGGATCTCTCACTCAAATAGAAGTTGTAAAAATTTCATTACATCGATGAGAATTTACTATTGAGTGCCTAAATTTGGTAATTAAACTTCGGCCTACACTGCTATAAAGAATTCCACCCAAAAGTGTCAACAAAAAGTTTATTAAAATTCGTCAATTTGTATGGTCTTTGAAAATTTAGCTCAAACCTACGAATTTCTTTCCAGGGTTCGTAAACCATGCATGAACAGGTCAGCAATGGTTTTAAAATTGAAATACTCAAAAGCAAAAAAGTTATGCTACATGCAGTAGCAGTTCAGCTTGGGATATTTGTTTTATCGATTGTACATGAACACTGTGGAAAATAAAGTAGGTCCTAAGAAGATTACTCAAAAGTGTCAAGTACAAGAAATTCTTTTGAGGCAACATCGCAGTCATTGACTGTAATTTATTTCGGTCTTAATCATTGAGTTAGATTAAATCAATTCGCTTTGTGATTTAGTATTCCTAGCTTGGAAAGTTATGCGCGAGTAAACTTAAGCTGACCCCACTAACCATACTATTTTGTAATTTTCCGTAAAAATTATTACGGAACGCTTTTTGGTTAATTGAAATTCGACGTAAAACTGGTCGCGAACACGGCTCTCGCGATTAAAATCTAAAATCATTTTGTGTTCGCAAAAATTAAAGTAAAATTACTCAAATTTTGAGAGCGAAAATTTGTCGGTCCTGTTCGCGAACACCGAGAGTTTAACTATAGGATCGATGTGATGGTGACGTCACTTTTTGCATTAAATTTGATCTCCAACACTGAATAATTCAAATGTAAATGATTAGGTACTAGGCAACCAAATTTCTGCAAATTGAAAACGCCGAAATTCTGTTAGAACACAAGGTCTAATTTCTGGCACTTGAATTTGATTTTGCCAATTTTCGGTTAGCGAAAAACCGAATGAAATTCAGCCTGTTTTTCGAAACAAGGGTTTGCGATTCGATATCGGTAATTACAAAATAGGATGGTTAGCGGAGTTAGTTTTGGTTTACTTATGCTTTAGTCCGATGTGTTCCTTTTTACAAAATGGCCTAATGAAGTGCCGTCAAACAAAGTTCTACTACCAAGTACTTTAAACTTCAGCTTCAAAATCCGTCCTTAGATTGTAAATTTATAGGGCTCATAAATAAAGTATTCCTCACTTGGTATAGCGGTAGCTGTTTGATAATTTTAGTACTATAGTTGTTTGCGGTAACGATCCGAATTTTACACGAAATTATGGTGTAAATATTTCTAGATATTTGAATGCTTTTGAGAATATTCGTGGTGATAAACCATTTTTAGATGATATATGGTTTTTGAGATGGCGAAACTATTAATGAGAACATGAATCCAACTCTCGTCGAGAAATCTTAACAAACTAAGTTTGGGATGCATATTCGGTGTGTCCTTATGAAACGTTGAACTTTAAGAACCAGATGTTAGAATCTGTAGATTTTGTTGACATGAAACTATCAAGTATAAAATTGCCTAAAGTGGATACTTGACATGGAACTGTGTATAATCGATGTTATAAGATTTGTACTTGCATTGTTTGTGTAATAAGGTTGATCTATTTTAGCGTGGTGGGTAGTAGTAAAACAAAATCGGGTAAATATTGTAAAATGCAAATCCATTCTGGTAAGTTGATTTAGGTAAATGAAATTAAGATTGTTGTATTCCCAGAGGCGTAGATCCACGTTGAGTTGTAGAAAACAAACGTTTATTGAAAGCCAGCAGAAGTAAGTGAACAAAACGTAGTAAACAAGACAGTAAAAGTAACGTTGAATCGAGACAATAAGAAACAGTAAGCTGAACAGTAATGAAACAGTACTTCAGCAGTAACTAAACAGTAACTCAGTTGTGCTAAGCAACCGTCTTTAAATATAATCAAAGAATCTTCTAGAATAATCATGACATCAGTCTTCGAAATCCGTAGAACATTCTAGAAGGATCGAGATGCCGTCACTCCACGTGTGAGGATGTCCTCGTGCATCATAGGAGCATCCAGAACAGGATCGAATGTAATTCCAAAATGTTCTGGCGAAGCAAATCCATAACACCTCCCCGCCTGGCCGAAGGTTTACCTTGACGGCGAGTAGTGTTTAGGCGGACGCCGTTTTGTTGTCAGCTTTGAACGCCGTAGTTTCTGACCGCCGGAACTGGACACATCGTCGATAGTTTCTTCTCCTGTCTGAGGTACTTTGGCGATTTCCAACGGATCATTATCCGCAGTATTTATGGCACCTGTTGAATCGACATCTGCGCCAGGTTTGTTGTCATCTTGAGAAACGTGCCTTGGCTGCAGTTGTTCGACGTGTCGCAGCCAGGTGGGTCCTCTCGGATAAACACGGACGTTGACAGTACGGGTGCCTTTTCGCTGTGTAACTACAGCGGGCACCCAACGTGGCTGCTGGTCGTGCTGGAGTCCAAAGTACAGAGCATAGACCGGATCACCGACTTTATAAGCAGGGTCCACTTTTGCAACTGTTTGAAATTGGGATTTGCTAGCTTTTTTGGCTTGCTTACCTTGAGCAGTGTAAGCTGGGGACGGAAGCGGAGTGTCGATTTTCGTCCGGATTTGTCTCTAATTGAGTAACTCACTGAGGGAATATCCGCTGGAGTTAGGAGTGTGACGATATTGCATCAGGAACTCTTGCAAGGCTTTTCTCGGAAGAAGACTTGATTTCCGTAAAGCTTGCTTAAAAGTTTGGACGAGTCGTTCTGCGGATCCATTCGTAGCAGGATGATACGGAGCACCTGTAAGATGAGAAATTCCTCGTTCTTTGCACCATGCCTGGAATTCTTCCGACATGAATGTTGATGAATTGTCCGTGACCAATGTATGAGGATATCCGAAATGAGCAAAGTCCTGTTCCAGGAGATCAATCGTGGCCTTTGCCGTGACCGCCTGAGTTGTATGAATACAGGGATATTTTGAATATGCGTCCGTTAAAACCATCCAATTAGTCCCCAGGAAATTAATACCGTGATCAAGATGCAAACCGCTCCATGGTTTTTCTGGTAGCATCCATGGATGAATTGCAGGTTTTGGTTTGTTTTGGTGCTCCCCACAGCTGGTGCAAGTGCGGCAGGTTGCTTCGATGTCATCATCAATATTTGGCCTGTAGACAGCAGTACGTGCAAGCTGCTTCATACGCTGCATGCCAAAGTGTCCCAGGTGTAACAATTCCAAGACATCGCGGCGAAGATTGGCAGGGATCACTACTCTGGAGCCAAGTACTAAGCTACCGTTAACAATAGATAGTGAACCAGCCAACTTACGGTAACGTTGCATTTCCGTGCCTTCGTCGTTCTTCTTTGGCGGCCATCCTTCACGCGCGAATCGAAGCACTACTGAAATGGCTGGATCTTTCGCCGATTCGCGGGCCAATGAATGTTTGTCAACAGGAGTGACTTTGTTACTGATGTTTTGAATGGCACAAATCATAGCTGCATCGTCTTCGCTTTCCACCCTGTCGAAATGGAAATCGTCAGTCGCAGGTAGACGACTCAGGACATCAGCATTTGCATGATCAGCTGTTTTGGGAATTCAATTTGGTAATCAAATTGTCTCAACATGAGAGCCCAACGTGCCAATCTGTTTGCGGCGAAAATCGGTGTTTCTTTTCCGGGCCCAAACATGGCAATAAGTGGTCGATGATCTGTGACCAACGTAAATTTCCTTCCATAAAGGCATTGGTAAAATTTCTTTAACCCGAACATAATAGCCAGTGCTTCCTTCTGAATCTGACTGTAGTTATTCTGGGATTCATTAAGAATTTTTGAGACGTTGCAAATTGGCCGCTCGCTTCCATCTGGATAGCGGTGAAATAATACTGCACCAATTCCAACGCTGGAAGCATTGCAAGCAACTCCTAATGGTATTGATTCGTTATAATGAACCAGCACGTTTCCAGAGGAAAGAAGCTGCTTTAGTCGATCGAATGCAGATTGTTGTTCTGCATCCCATTTCCAAGGCGTCTTATTCTTTGTAAGACGGAACAGTGGTTTGGAAATTGTAGCCAGGTTGGTAGGAAGGAACTTCGCGTAAAACTGTACCGATCCCAAGAATGCTCTCAGACTGGACACGTCTTGTGGTTCCGGTAATTTGAGGAGATCGTCGACCTTTGGTCCTTTGGCGATTCCTTCATTCGACAGCAAGTGTCCAAGATATTCAACAAACGGTTGTGCAAACTGACATTTTTACAGTCGGCAGCGGAGTCCTTTATTATCTAGACGCTGAAATAATCGTCGGATATTCCGCAGATGATCATTAGCATCTTTGCCACTGATCAAAATGTTATCCAGATACACAGCAATACCAGGTAGATCTTGTGTAAGCTGACTCATGGTTTACTGAAAGTAACCTGGAGCGGACTTGATCCCAAACGGCAGTCGTTTTTGAAGAAGCACACCTTTGTGTGTATTGAGAGCAAGTTTCCTTTGACTTCTTGAGCCTAGTTTGATCTGGTTATACGCATCGGCCAGATCAATCTTTGTAAACCCTTGTCCACCTCCTAGTTTACGCATGAGATCCTCCGGCATAGGTAGCGGGTGTCGATGGTCTTTTAGCTGCCGGTTTATACTGACAGAATAGTCACCACAAACACACAATGCAGGCTTAGTCTCACCTGGACGGAGTGTCTTGCGAACGGGAACAACTGGCGTGCCGTACTCATTGAACTGAGTCGGCTTCCAAATTCCTTTAGCAATGCCGCTTTCGTACGCTTTCTCCAAATCGGCTTGGATGGCAAGAGGGACCGGTCTTGCTTTGCAGAAAATCGGGTGGGATTGTCGCTTGAATTCGACTTCTAGTTCAAAGTCTTTAAGGAATCCCAGTTCTGACTTCCAAAGGTTTAGGGAATTCTTCGCAGAGTTCTTTGCGTTGGTCTCGTAGCTTAATGTCAGCCTTGAGATGACTAAACACTGCGTTGCAAGAAATTACATTGTCCATTGCCTTATCCACGGAGATTCCCAACCGTTTGGTTGCCTCTCGTCCCAAGAGGTTCAAGTCAGGAATGTCGGTTACCGTAAATCGAACGTCACAACCACACTCTGACCCTTGGCAACCAGTATTCCTAACGAAAGTGCCTTTCACTGGCAAATCTTGTTTGCTGGCGGTCTCATAGCGGCAGCAGGGGTTACCTAACTTCGCCCGTCCTAACCTATGCCAGTAGTCAGTGGATATGAAATGACCCGTAGTGTCAGTATCCAGCTCAAGCATGCACCGTTTCCCATCAATCTCTAGTGGTACTTCAAGCTTTGGCATATTGTCGTGGGATTCCTTGACCGAGTTGATTAATTCAATTCTTTTCACGGAATTTTTGCTTGCATTTGATGTGGAAAGCTTCTTTTTGCGGCAGACCTTCTCCAAATGACCCTTGAGTTTGCAATGATTGCACTTAGCCTCTTTGAATCGGAAATCGTTTGCCTTGTGGTTCGGTTGACCGCAGCCGTAGCAGGTTACCTTTGTCTTGCCCGAATTACTGAAATTCTCTGAGGATTCCATTGCATGAGCCTTGTGATGCTTCTTGCCCTTATTCACCGGCTTTGGCTTGGAGCCGTAGACGGTTTCTTTGGCGACTTTAGCGGCATATTCCGTTTCAGTTGCGATTTCAATTGCGCGAGCGAAATTCAGTTCGTCGTCTTTGATCTTGAAAAGGACCTTGAGAACGGCTTCATTGTTGATAGAGCAAATCAAGCGAGTGCGCAATGCCTCGTCCTGGGGGTCTTTAATAGACGCAAAGTCGCACGTTGCAGCGTCTTGCCGAATGCGCGCCGCTACTTCCTGAATTGTTTCGCCGGGTTTGCGCTGCATATTGCTCCAGAACTTGAATCGTTCCCGGACGACGAAACGTTTTGGTTCGAATTGATCTTTCATGAAGACGACTATTTCGTTAAAAGTCAGTTTGTTGATATCAGTAGGAGGGGCCTTTTGAGCCGCGAGATTAACCAATAGCTTGTACGTAGTGGCTGATTGGTTCGTAAGAAAACTTGGGCTTTCTTATTGTCCGAAACAGAATGAGCGCCCAGGAAGGAGCAGAACCTAGCGTAATCATCGGTCCAAAGTTCAGACGTTAAATCAAAAGGAGGAAAGTTCGGAGTCGCCGAGGTGACCGTTGAAGTAGAAGCTAAAGTCGTACCTGACGTGATCTTCCCAAGTATACTTTCAAATCTTGTCTGATCGTCCTTCCATTGTTGCTCCATCTTCAGCATCATTTCTTGTTGTTGCTGAAGTTGTTGCTGCATGAGTACCACCAGGTCCTTTAATTCGGCCACGATGCGATGACTTCGATCTTGATCAATCCGTCGACTATGTGGCAGTCGATCGTAGTGTTGAACAAGATCCTACTTAGTGCTCCAGAAAGCTTCTGTTGTATTCCCAGAGGCGTAGATCCACGTTGAGTTGTAGAAAACAAACGTTTATTGAAAGCCAACAGAAGTAAGTGAACAAAACGTAGTAAACAAGACAGTAAAAGTAACGTTGAATCGAGACAATAAGAAACAGTAAACTGAACAGTAATGAAACAGTACTTCAGCAGTAACTAAACAGTAACTCAAGTTGTGGTAAGCAACCGTTTTTAAATATAATCAAAGAATCTTCTAGAATAATCATGACATCAGTCTTCGAAATCCGTAGAACATTCTAGAAGGATCAAGATTCCCTCACTCCACGTG
>JASANE010027360.1:0-35229 GCA_030248225.1 Trileptium ribeirensis
CTGGCTTTGGGTTGCCGAATAACCGGAACCGGAATTTACCGGAACCAGCAACCGCAACCGTCCGACTACCAAACCGTATCCGGAACCGTAACCGGAACCTGGTCTTCGAAATTTATATATAGTAAAACAGATGATGGAAGAAATGAAGGTATAGTGGATTAAAATGCATTAAAAATAACTTTTACATTAAACTTAATGTATTGCGATGATATTATTGCCTCTCTGAAGCTTTAAAGAGACTGAGGAAGCTAATAATGTTTATTTATCGATCAAATATATATGTCGGTTTTTGGACATTCAGAGCAAAAAATGTCTTCCACTATACACCATTGCGTATACTGCGTCAAATCGAATGTGCTTACAAAGCTTGGAGCGTAGAATACACACTTTTGCTCTGTCTCCAGTCGCCACCTTTACTACACATACGTTTGTTGCATGTTCTTCTGTAGGAAACTTAAAATTATTGGTTTATATGATTCTAAGAGAAAATAATAAATAGAAGGTAATTTTCTGATCAGGTACACTGTTTAGGCTAGCGTTGGACAAACAGTGCCCGTCAGTTAGATGATAATGATGATAGCTTTCTGATGAGAATGCTATAAATGAGACAAACTGTTATATTGCTCGCACAGTTTCAATAAATACAGTTCATTGCCAAGAACACAGTTTAGCATTATTAGCTTCCTCAGTCTCTTTAAAGCTTCAGAAAGGCAATAATACCATCGCAATACATTAATTTTAATGTAAAAGTTATTTTTAATGCACTTTAAATCCACAATACCTTCATTTCTTCCATCATCTGTTTTACTATATATAAATTTCGAAGACCAAGTTCCGGATCCGGTGTAAATGGACGGCTCCGGTTGCTGGTTCCGGTTCCGGTAAATTTCGGTTCCGGCTATTCCCTGATATATATACAACAGCAATGTACAATATAAACATAATTGTCGCAGTTGAACAAAATTGTCTAACAGTAATAAGGGTTTCAGCGCTGTAACGGCATTTAACTTAGGGTTCGCGTATCGAATGTGAAGATTTTCCAAGGTGCGTAATAAGAAATCCCAATTGCGAGCGCGTTGATCGGAAACTGTTAGAATGGAGAAATCCTCAGCTTTAAGTGTGGCATTACAGCTAGTGCCGTGTTGGAAAATGGCGGAGTTAGCAGTTTGTGCATTGTTTAGCTTTTTGCCAGTTCTGGCTGATACTCCGATGTGCTCTTAAATCCTTGTTGCCAAATGTCGGTAGGACCTTAGTAATATTGTCAGATCCGCTCTCGCAAAGGGCCTTGATTTTGCGCCGGTTTATAACAGGGTAGACCAAATAGCAGTGTATGCTAATATGGAGATGCTTTTACAAGATGCTTGTCGTAAAGTGCAATTTGTACGTCCCGACTTTGCTTTTATTAATAACATCCGTAACGCTGTAGACACAGCATTATCCAATGTCAAAATTCACAAGCAACCACCTGATTTTTCTCGGCATCAGTTTGACTCTATCAAAAAACTGTCATCCAATATCAATCTAGTTGTCACCGCTCCTGACAAAGGCAAAGGCATTGTGGTTCTAAATAAAGCTGATGGCGTCTCAAACATGATGACCATACTTGGCGACAACGTGTACTTTATGACTGCTCAAACGCAGGATCCGTATCTTTGTATAGTACATACTGGGTGTAATGTTAACAAACTAATTAAGTCACTTAAAGACGCTAAATACAGCGCCGTTCAGTACCACGCATTACTAGCTGCAGGCTCTCGTCCGCCTATACTACACGGTTCTCCAAAAATTCACAAAAATGGCACTCCACTTAGACCATTCTATTCTGCATCAATTCCCCCATGCACAATCTGGCACAATTTTTGATTCCGATCCTTGAGCCGCTTACTAAGAATCAATACACCATTCAAAGCTTGTTCGATTTTGCTCACCATATAACTAATTCGGATCACGGTGATAAATTTCTGGGGAGTTTCGATGTTACCGCTCTCTTTACTAACGTCCCAATTAATGAAACTCTGGAAATGATTAAAGAATCAGTTACGAACAATGAAATAGTATAACCAATACCGGTACACCTTTTAATTAAATGCATCAAAATGTGTGTTCAAAATGTTCAGTTCCTGTTCAACGGCGTTCTTTATAAGCAAATTGAAGGTGTCGCTATGGGCTTTTCACTTGGACCTACCCTCGTCAATATATTTATGAACAAATCAGAGTGCAAATTGCTAACTGCATGTCCACAGGGATTCCGACCAACGTTCTATAAGCGCTATGTCGATGATACCCTCGCTATGTTCAGTAACCAAGAACAGTGCATGCAATTCCTCCAATACCTTAACGACCAACATGCTACTATAAAGTTCACAGTCAAAACGGACCTGAACAACCAGATTTCATTTCTTGACGTTAAAATATTAAAATTCAATGGCAAACTTGTCACCTCGACATATCGTAAATCAAGCTTCACAGGCCTCACTATGAAATATGATTCCAATATCTTGCCTAGATATGAGTCAGGCCTAATAAACTGCTTGCTCCACCGGGCTTTCGAAATTGGCTCTAATTTTAACATCATCTATCAAGAAATTCGATTCATAGGCTTCCCTAATAACATTATTGATACAAGCATAAAGTCCTTATTCAGTAAGCGAGTTTCAAATCAGTCAGCCACACAGGCAACTGATCAACGATCCCAGACCGTCAGTGATCAAACTGACGATTCCGTAGACAAATTTTGCATTCTTACACTTCCTTTTTAGGGCCACATACGCACCGGCTTAAGAAAAGCATACATCAATCTTTTAAGGCGGCATTTCCGAACCTCAAGCTCCGCATTGTCATTGAAGTAGGCAAAAGATTAAAGTATTGCTTTAGCTTTAAAGACAATATTCCGGATGCTCTTAAGTCTTCTGTTGTCTACAAGTACACCTGTTCCGCTTGTGAAGCGGACTACATAGGTAGTTGTCGATTTTTAAACTTTGGCCCATAGTTCAAAATTGCATGCTCTAATAAAAATGCATATATGGCAGAGTTGTAGCTGTCGATGAGAAGTATCCGTTTTTATCCGATGCCTCTGACGCGAGCTATAACCTAAAAGATTGGCAACCTTAAATGGTCAAAATCAAAAAGTCTCCAGTTCGTCGTGTCGGTTTTGTGAGAATTAGAAAATCACAAGAGCAGCGCAAATATGAAGCTAGGTGCACGGTGCACGACTACATTTCACTACCCCAGGCCCGAAATTCAGGGGCGGCTCCCTCAAAGTTGGGTGCCGGGCAGCGGTGGCAACGTCGAAATCGGCGACAACGTCGACGCGAACGATTTCGGCGGCTAAGGGATCATGATCGGAGGGTCAGATCTCACCGCCCCTGTGACAACGGAACAACGTGGTGGCGACCATGCTTAGGGCCAACTGGGCCCTCGGTCAACTCACGCCGTTGGAACGATGGGGGTCGCAGATATGCGGCTTCTTATCATACGTGTCATCTCGGGCCCTATGGGCCCTCGCTCTGCTCATTTATGGGCGTCAGGCGACAACACACACATTTCACTACGGGACGAATTTGATCAATCTATACACTAGTAGCTTGTCTAGCATACTAGTAGCTTGTCTCATCACTACGGTGGTGAATTCTGAACGATATATGTGTAATTTAGAGAGACGCACGCAGCTATCACGTGCATCAACCTACAATATGAGCCGAATATCAGTCAGATTGCTTGAATAGTTGAGTAGATATAACTACGTATTACGTATTTTGGGACTCACAATGTGCACGTACATAGATAACACTCTTAATCGACAATGTGCATGTACTTAGATACAAGATCAATAATGCTCATATAGGTCGATATTACCATTTTAGTGTGTTCTTGGCCTCTGTGTCTATTCCAAACCCTATTTTAACTCAACCCGGAACTGTCCAAATTGGGAGGGGGAACCCTGGCATTTTTAAGTGCCCCTGACAAAAATGAGCTGGCCCCTGGTTGGTTTCCCGTGGCAAAATTTTGGCCTCATCGCCTCTTGGCAAATTTTTTTGTTTCTGCTCGGTGAAACACCCACAAATACATAAAATTTGATAAACAGTAGTACTAAAATTCCGAAATTCTGTCAAAATTTGCTTCAAAATCGCTTTTTCTCTCCATGACGTGTTTTGACAGCATTTCTGATATGATTTTCAACCATATTTCTATAGGCAAAATGTCCTCTGGCAAATTTGGGCGCCTTCCTGGTTCTGAACCAAGAGGCACCTGGTCCGTACTCCCTGGCAAATTTTTCAGAGAATGGAAAGCCCAGAAAATAATGCAATAACAGTTTAATACTTGCTGCTGCGTACAGGATGAATTGCTCTGTTAAACGATAGTGTGACCAGTACCACTCGAATAGCTCGAGGGGTTGTGCAGCTATTACCGTTTTCGTGTATTTTAAGTATCATAGGCCTGTACAAAAACCAGTTTAGATCCAGCCTGCCGCGTAAACAATGACAATCGCAGTAGACCATTTTCCGCTATATAGAGGATGAAATGCTGTATAAAAAGAGACTTATACGGAACATTTTTGGTGTATTCTTGGTTTGATGGCCCCTTCAAAGTTCCGTTTCGTACCGTTTCGTACCATCGTCGCAGACATTGTTCCAATTTTCTCGTTCACATGTCCACTCTCCTGCCTTTGACGGGATTTTCGTCTTCCTTATTTGGAGACCGACAGTGTATTCCAACTATAAAGCATAGAAACGACGGCAGCACACATCAACATCATAGCTCGCCAAGCACACCGGAGACATGGAGTTGCCGTTTGAAACATTTTACGGATGTAGCAGTGACAACACTGGCTGGTAAACTGTTCCAGGGCCGTACGACTCGTAGTGCGAATGAGTACAAACGACAGTTGAGTCGAGCTCGTGGTTTGATGAGCTTCATTGTATTGTTTCTGGTACGATCATTACCGTCCGCCATCACAAAGATGTTGCGCCAGTCGTAATCAAGATGTCCATGAAGTAATTGATATGTCATTATGAGGTCCGCTCGGCGTCGGCGAGTTTCCAGTTTCCAGTTCGGTTAGGTTCAACCCAGAAACTGTAATGAGAAGACCATTCAGCACAACTTTTTAGCGTAAATTATGACGGTAGCAGCCCATCATTTGTAGCTACATAGAAGATGAATTGCGCTACAAAATTCAACTGGTAACTCAGGGTAACAGCTCTAGCGACTGTGAAAATATTGCTGGTTTCGTGTAATTTGGTTCCATAAGCCCATTTGAAAATCCCTTTTACCAAAATCCTGTATTCTAAAAGAGCCATGTATTATTATTAAGCATTGTCAGCTCTACAAATTCGCATAATATGATCTGCATCACTTGTCGAGAAACGATGTATTAAATTATTTATCTGGCCCTTCTCGACACGGCCCGAATGTTTTTGGTGGTGGGGAAGTGATGCCGGAATAGGTTTTCGCGTCGTAACTAAAAGACATAAATGGGAATTTTAATTTTCGAATAAACTATCGTGAGAGTCGATCCATCTAATTGTAGTTGAGTTATGGGTGTCACCCCAAAACCTAGAAACGTACACCGTCAAAAATCTACACCCTTGAAAGTGATAAATATTCGCTAAGCTCGTGTCTCTCACAATGCTCAGAATTAAATAACATAAAAATTCGTGATATAGTTGCAGTATGTAAGATAAAACAATGGCTGACCTAGCTGTATTTTACTCTGAGCAAAGGTCACAATTATTAACTCGGAAATATAATACACTGCTCATATCTTCGTAGTTGTCCGAATGACCCTTGTGATCTGTCTCATTATCCGTCTAGAAATTTCTCAAATTAGCTGGAACTCAAATTTAAGCATAAATATTTGTTGGCTGTTTTACGTTAGTTTCATAATATTTATTTTTAGAATGGCCACCAAAGGCTCCAAAGATAATATAGCTAACGGTGAGGTTCAGAAAGATTATTACAAAATTCTTGGCGTTGAGAGGACTGCTACTGAATCTGAAATTAAAAACTCGTATCGAAAATTGGCTTTAAAATATCATCCTGATCGAAATCCCGGACCTGAGGCTGATGAAAAGTTTAAGGTAAGTGTATATATTTATCACATTGCGTTTTCGCTTTCGCATTGGTGCTTTTTGTAGAGACGTTAGGATATTCCATAAATTTGACAAAAATCTGCCCGTAGTTGTAATTTAACAAATTAGTAAAAAAGCTTTCGAATTGTTTACATATATATCATAGTAGGGCAGTGTTATGAATGACTTCATTGAAATCGAAGTAACACCCAGCTTGCTTCATTCCAGTTTGCTGTTTCAATTGCGAATATGACTTTCAAGTATAAAAATACGGATTGGATTTTCGCAAATTCTTACTTATATACCCTTCCATACGAATTTGGATTTTTATACAAGCCAAGGAAATACACGTTGGTTGCCATTAGTCCAGCCGTTTAGTTGGAGGCTTAGCGAATGTGATACTTTGTCTTAATTTGCTTTGCTTGTTTCAATTGTCTCCTAAAAAAGAAGATGGTATTTTTACTAAAGTTGCTATGTAGCTTTTTATGCCTTGGAGAGAGACGGGTACGTATTATCAATCATCCAATTTTACGTTGATACTGCACAAGTAGCACCGCAACTATAATGTTAGCTGTTATAGAGCCGGTTGTAACCGAAATCAATACGTAAAAATTTATTTGCATATTTGGGATCTCATTATTTGGGCGTTTATATGAACCAAATAAAGTTTTGGAGTTGGGCATTAACCACTTGTTTTTGTTATTTTGTCTACTTAATGTAAATTCAATTAGAACGTATATATAGGTTATTAAACGCTACATAGCAACTTTAGGTTCAATTCGAAAATTTGTTCTCACGTCCTGGGCGGCTGAAAAGTTTCACTTGGGGTTTTTCGGGTATGGGAAACTCATTGCCGGTGTTGATTTTGCTCTCCGATCTATGGTTGTATGGGTACGGGGGTATGGCGCCGCCATGGTTCATCGACCCAAAATTCCTAATTTTACTGTTACGTGCTTGGAGGCTGATAGCTTGCATTTGGGGGTTTGGGGCATGAGAAGCTTATTGGCTTTGTTAGTTTTGTTCTAACTTTTGCGGTATTGTGCGATATGCACACATAGCATACCGACGTATGCTATCGAGAGCTGATTTGCTATGCACGCAAAAGGCCTAGGTGTACATATGCTTCATTACGTTCTGCAATTGCGATAGAGTTACTAGTTTATTGAGCAAATTTCCAAATTGGTGTTCATCGAACTGGGATTAGTTGTAATTTTTGCATAGCAAATTTTTCATATACTAATTTGTTAAAGCACTTGTTGCAGGAAATTTCGATCGCTTATGCCATTTTGTCAGACCCAAATAAACGGCGACAGTATGACATTGGCGGACCGTCGGGAGCTATTGTTGATTTTGAAACAATCGACGTTGAGCAAATGGGCAGTGCGGGCCGGGTATTTGGCGCTTTGTTTTCAAAGCTTGGCGTTCCAATCCCAACCCAGATTCCTGTGAAGGTAAGTTTTGACTGCTAAATGTTTGTGACGATTTTTGCTTTAATATTGTAGTTTTATACAATGATACCAATATTGCAGTTTGATACCGTTATACAACCTAAATGGTGTCCAAATATAAGTGTGGCTTATGCCTTATGTCCTATGTATGTTTGCTCAGATTCGATTACCGCCAAAAGCTTGTCTTCCGTTTAAGGCACGATGTATACAAAATGAGTTAATTTGAATATTGTTTAATTGTAATCTAGTGTGTCTACATAAGGCAATGTGTAATAATTGGTTGTTGTTGTAGGGATAATACCACATGTATATATTTGTTTAACAACCGTAGCGGCGTGATTTAATGTTGCAAAGTATAGGCAGTATTAAATAGATTGGTGTTAATTGGCAAAGATTCTTTATCCGCGAACAGAATTACTTTATAAGGTAAATGATCGAATAAATCAGTTTTGTCAGTTTCAGATCGAATTATATTAGTTTCACATCGAAATTTGATTTGGATTTATTGCAGTAAAATTTGTCACCAAAATAAGTTGGAATCACATTTTTTGATTGGGATTGAGTCCACTACTGGGATAAAATGTTCTGGAAATATTTAATTAACTCAACACTCGATTTGAGTCTACTGGATTTATTTTAATTAATACAATTATATTTGATAGTGGTAGAATGACTGGTTACATTAAATCTAATTAAACTAATCCTAAAATTTTACAGTTACCATACACGCATCTTATAGTGTTGTTGATTGGGTCTTCGGCTCTTTTTTCATTTAAAAGTTAACGATCCTTGTTGCTATTTAAATGTTAACGATTCTATAATTCCTAGTACACCCATCATACATATGTAAGAAATACGCATTACTAAAAGTATGACGGAGCAGAACAAAAATATCTTAAATATAGATATAATGTTCAACCTTGCTGTATTTGTTATTCTTAAAGTTCGATGAGACCCACTTTTCTTTAAGGCGTTATTTTTCATCATGTGGTGCGGTTATTGTTTCGTCAGTGCATGACAATGAAGATTGATAATTTAGATTAAACATGTAGTGGACCAAAATTTTTGCTCTTTATACAGCACGTATGTACTAAGCAGGGAATAATCGGAACCGGAACCGTCCATTTAAATCGGATCCAAACGGATAACCTGGTCTTCGAAACGTATATGTAGTAAAATAGATGAAGGAAGAAACGATGCACAGTGGATTTGAAATGTGTTAAAAATAACTTTTACATTAAGCTTAATGTATTGCGATGGCATTATTGCCTCTCTTGAACTTTGAAGAAACTGAGGAATCTAATAGTGCTTATTTCTATGTTGCTGTTCGACCGCCAGAGCAAAAAATGCCTTCCACTATACAGCCTGTCGTAAATTGCGTCAACTGAATGTGCTTTTAACTAAACATGCTTCCATGGAGCGTAGACTAAACATTATCGTTCTGTCTCCAATCGCCTCCCCTTACTACACATCGTTTGTTACATGTTATTCTGCAGGAAACTTAAAATTATTGGTTTATGTGGTTCTAACAGAAAATAAAGGAAAGTATACTGTATTTTTATGGTCAGTCGTCAGAGACATTGTTTAGGCAATCGTTGGGTAACCAGTGTACGTCATCTAGATGATAATGATGATAACTTTCTGATGAGAATGCTATAAATGAGACAAACTGTTATACTGCTCGCACAGTTTCAATAAATACAGTTCATTGCCAAGAACACAGTTTCTGGCTGCGTTGCAGGTATGTTACTTTACTTCAATGTTGACGATTTACGAAGTTTACAAGCGCACTGGCTGGTGCTTCACGCAGTTTATATTAGTCAAGATTACTTCTAAATTATCTATACTCTGTTACCGAGTTGGACCGGTTACTTCTAACATACCCTGTGGACTCCTGAACGTGTAAAATAGCTGTAACAAGCATCGAGCTAGCTTTGTTTTGTTAACAAGCTCCTGTTGGGTTAAGATGAAAAATTCCTACTGAAATTATGTGTCCTATTTCCGTTTCACACGGCAATTTGTTGATGTAATCTTTTCTTTTGTTTTGGTTGTATTGGAACATGATCATTATGTAAATTACATATGTTTGAACCACAAAGGAATCAAAAATGTCGAAAATTTTTAACAAATTTATAAATCGGAATTCCTGTTGCGGTATTATTTTTTTGTCTTTTGCTGGAACGCTATTTTCGCCGGAAGCGGAACCGTTATTGCGGTTACTCTCTGGTACTAAGGTAAGGTATCCCATAAAGGATTAGCTTTTGCTGTATATCTGGATCTATTGTTTGCTTTTCCATTCGCTAAAAATTTTGCATAAAAGCATCAACTATGAATTCCGCATCTCTTCCTTCTCCGGCTTAAATGTTTAGAAATTTTCAGCCATAAGGAAACCATAACTTTTTCCAGGGACCCCAACCGGGGGTACCCATTTTCTCCAAGATAGCGCTCCACCCGCACACTTTGGAAAACCCAGTATTGGCCAATGTGACATCAACAAAACATGCACTACTAATACAAACTACATTGCAAGTGTGGTAGGTTACTGCAAAAAAAACTAAATGCGCTGTCTAGAAGAAGCTAGTAGGGATAAAAATTTTATAATAAAATAATTTAGGTTCTTGCAACAGCAGAAGAAATATCGAAAGGTAACGCAGCATCAGTGTCAAACCTCAAAGACATTCAGCCAGGCTTTACGGCAGTTTCGCGTGTCGAACGTCAAGAAGCACATTTTTACCGCATCAGTTTCTCGCGGGAACAAGTTGACTCTGGCGTAATAATATCATGCCGCTCTCCATCAGCCTCCAAATTCAAACTAATACTGTTCGATTCGTTGGGCGGAGTGCGACAAATTGAAGAAAGTTCACGGCCACGCGGAAAGAAACATACGGCGGCCGATATGTATTTCATTCCGTTTGATCGATATGTTATGTCGGAATTCTTCCCACTCAAATTCTATATGGACGATAAGGAAGTACCGGTGCAGGTTAGTGCTGCATATACTATTAATTTCCTTATTTAAAACGTAGTACACTATCCACTTTATTTTATAGTATTATAATTGTTGATGCATCTATTGTAAATTAATGAATGAATGAGTTTAAGAAAGCGTTTATGAAGAATATTTGCAATATTAGAGCATTCAACGAACCATCTCATTATACTCTAGTTGCCCCCGCCCCACACCCCCACCCGCCACAAATTTGATGTCAGTTATGACCACGCGGTATGGGGATTGCCTAAATAGAGATCCCTTATATATAAATATATTAGTTTGTTAAAAACGACCTTCTATATTTCGGCGAAAGTACCTTGAAATCAAATTCAGTCGCTGTATCACCGACACTGCATATTTGTTTATTTTGACGTCGAAATTAATTGTTAGTATCGAATTTTAATTGGCAAAACTGTATTCTTCGTTCTCGACCACAAATTTCTGGGTTGGAATTTGACAAGTGAAGTATTTGCCGACAAAGCCTTCCCTTCCGTTATTCTGGTAGCCCAGTTAACTTAATCAACCGCGCATTTTTGTTCTGTTCAATATTAGCAGGTCAGATATTTTGTTTGAACCGTTTTCATGACACTGATCATGCAATGCTCGCACGCTTTAACGAATTACGTGCAGTTTTGTAGAAAAACAGTTTATTGATAGCTCAAACAGTGGTTTCTTAATCCTTTACTACGTAGGCTTGCACATTTGTAACAGCGTACATTGCAAAACAATAGGCTAACCTAGTTTTTTGCATGTGCGTTGTGTTTCGCTCATATTTGCTAGTGTACTAGTCTCGCAGCCAAATTAACCAGGTTGAATTCGCGACTGTGGAGTGTTCATTATTGTATGGAATACACTTTACTTCATACGGGAAAGGTTGAGTGAACATGAAACAATAATTCTTTATTTCTACTCTTATGACGTATTTTATCACAATAAATTTTCTTATTTAATTCAGTAATTCAAAACTAGAATCAACTATAGATTGCGTTATAGCAACAGTATTTGGAGTTTTGTTGTTTTCTAAAAACATTTTTGGAGCAATCGTGTAAGGATTTTTTAATTTCAGTTTCACTTACTTGAATCATTCGAACCTAGTCAGAATATTCGCCTCGAGCCGGCAAGCCATCTTTTTGCAGTCTATGGTGACAACTGGCTACAAGACGTCAAATATTCCATGACAGGTTGTCATAGTTTGTTTATTCACATCTACAATAATTGTTTGTGTGCAACTGGTATATGTAATACCTGCAACAAATAGTGAAACTTAAGTCGTTAGTGAACACTGTTTAGTTTAGCGATGCTGTATATTTGCGTGCGAATCTGTTTTTCGTTTGCGTTGTGAAGTTCTCGACGGAACCGAGCAACAGCTCACAGACATTTCAGTGGAACGAAAATTTTTAATTTTGGATTTGAAGGGGGTGAGAAAGTGCTGTCCGTGTGTGTGTGTCGCACCTGGATCTCGATAACGGTTGGGCGGATTTTGATGCAAGATAGCTCGTTCGAAATGGTCGATTTAGGTGTAGTGACGGAGCCCGATTTTTGAAATTTTTTTGCCGTGGGAAAAGTTATGGGGCAATATGACGTCATTTTGGCACATTTTTCGGGCACCCCCTCCAGTTTTTCGACTTTTCTCAATAGGTACACGAGGTATCCGCAAACGAATAGGCCTATTCCATGTAGCTTTACCAGGGCTTTCCAATGATATATAACAAGTTTTTCAAATACTTCCCAATCTGGAGTCTATAAGCTTATAGTTGGCGCCAAATTTCATATTTGGTGAAAAGTCGTGGGAATTGCACCTAAATGTGTGTTTTTTGTTGTTTTTAGTGTCTTATATGGGGTTTTCTGGGCATATAAACTCATTGCAAGTGTTAAAAATATTGTTGGGCAAATATTTTTTACACTTCTGGTTCATACTTGGCATAAAAAATGACGTTTTCGAAATTTTTGGTGAGAAGTCGTGGGAAAAGCACCTGAATGTGTGTTTATTGTTGGTTTTAGTGTCGCATATGGGGTTTTCTGAGCCGGCAAGCTCATTGCGAGTGTCAAAAATATTGTGTGGCAAATATTTTTCACACTTCTGCTTCGGGGGATTGTTCTCACCACTCGAATTCTGGCTCGCAAGCGAGCTTCACATGTTTTTAATTTTTTTAGTATAAGTTGTAGTTAATAAATGTTCGATTAGCATGTATTTTACATACGTATATGTATTTTACATACGTATATAATGTAGATGTCATGTTATGACACTGCACATTTGTGGTTTTTAAGGTTGCTATTATAATCTGCTAAACCGATTGTGCTGCGTAATTTCATCAGAAATACTCTTAATATGAGCGTGGTGTAATATTTTATTTCAAACATGTTTAAAGTTCTTTGAAAACGTGGCCCCTTGGTCCAGGAATGGCTGGTAAAATTTTATAATCTCTCATAATAATAATTAGGTCTCTGCTGCATCTTATTGTATTACAGTATCGTGGATTTAGTGTTTCCGCCATCTAACTTACTTTTTTTTTGTTTAACTAAGCTTTGGTTAGACTTTCTATACATGATTTTAGTTCTGGTTGCTGAGAAGTCGAGTTCCGCAATTCCGGTTATTCAAGAAACAGAAAAACAACTAATTGTCAAGAAAAAGGAAATGTCATCCTTTCGTACGGACTATATGGAAGCTAAAACAAAGCAAGTTTAAATAGATAGTATATTGAATTCAGACCATTGTGGGTGAAACGAGCGAAGCGAAGAATTTTTAATGTCCTTATAGTGGCAAAATTTGACGATGTGCTGTTGAGTTTTGACAGTGACATGCATAACCCAACTTTGGGGCTGGGCGGATTGATTCGCGCGATAGCTCTTTTGAAAGCTTGACTTCTGTAATTGTGCTCCTTAAATGGTAGTAAACCCCAATTGTAATATTCCTCCCCCCGAAAAAAGATGGCCAAATGGCTCGGGTAGGGTCGTTGAAGAATACGATAAAGCACGATATTGATTGTATCTCAACAACCTCTGTATTTACCTCAGTGAAATTTGGTTCATCGGGCTTATGTGAAAATGGTATTTGAATGTGTCCAGGAGACCCAAAATACACGAAAATAGTAATAATTTCTCCCTGAGTGATATTGTTTTTGTAGAGCAGATAAGCCTCTGTGTTGTAGTTTATCGGCGGTTGGTATTCTGTTTTCGTAGGTGGTAAGGTTTGCTTATAATGAGTGAGTTTTTAATAGGCCCATGTGGCCCAAAGTTTACGAAAACTACAATATCATTGTAACCTTTCTGGCGATATGGATGTTATTGCATTTGTTTCGAACGGCAATGCAGCACCTGTACAACCGTACACGCTGCATTGTTAGTGTATTTACTTACGTTTCAGGATCGTTTCAAAATAAATTTTTAAATGCGGTATTGAGACCCCAAGTAATTGAAACGGAGCGAGCGAAGCTAGCGGAGTTCCACTAAGGGCAATAGAGAGGAATTTATGAAATTTTTTTGTTTGTCGCTGTCATTCATAAATTATCTTTGGATGGATAAACTTCGATAAAATTTTTGGTCGATAGCAAACATGGTGGTGGTAACGCGAACAACTCCGACAATATATTGTTCATCAACATTGCAAAAATAGGTTTTTAATGGCTCTTTGCCAAATGTGGCCATATGAGTGCCAATGTTTCGCAGCCTATATCTCGCGACACAGGCTTCGTATCGAAAATGAAGACCATCTTACAGAATCATCTTAGACATCTTTGCTGAAAACGTTTTATTTGGGGAATGTCCACTGTGGGGTTGAATATGGTTCGTTGATGCCTTGCCAGAAATAGCGATTTTTCGAATTTCGGCATGTCAATGTTTTGCTATCTAGATTCCAACTTGACTATACTACACTTGTTCATGGGGTTTCAAAGTTTATGCGGTCGACGAATTCTATTTCCCAACTGTAATCTGTCTTCAGTTGTTTGGTTAAGAATTGCGTGATGATAAGAATTGACTATATATGATGGTATATGGCATCAAAAATAGTGTATATAGAGGTTTTTCGACATGCTGAATACGATGATTTGGTTATAGCTCATCAACACGAATATATAATGCCGTTACTAGGGTTTTGATATTATGGGTTTAGATTCAACGAACCTCATTTTCAGAAAATAATATGTCATAAGTAGTTAGGCTATGTATTTCGTATAGGTCGCCAAGAATGATATATATGTTTTTGGTACGATGCATACGATGGTTTGGTTAGCTAGAGATAAAAACAAATACTTGATACGTTATCGTTTGTTTTTGAGGGGTTTCGGCTCGATGAGGTTTTAACTTTTTCAAGGGGTTCAGGGTTTCAGAGGTTTTAGAGTGGTATATGCATCAAACACAGTCTGTTAAAAGTGTTTATACCAAATGATAACGTCAAATTAAGCCACGCTCGCCCCATTTCACGAACTACTAGTCGATTAGTGGCTGTACATTACATATCCATACTCAGCATTTACCGCCTTGGCGATTAGACAAGCTATTAGTTTTACTTAAACCATATGGCAGATGGCAAAAGGTTAATTTTAGTTTTTTTATTGCATGCGCCAATCCCAATTTGACGGCTGGCGACACCAGCTGTCGACATTCGTTAGATAGTGACCACTGCACTAATCAAACTCCAGAAAGAACTAAAAGATTTGTTTAGTCGCAATACCTATTTGGGGCCCGCCGCACTTCCTCAGGCGCGTAATTGAGCCAGAATTTGTGACGTATTTGTACTACCCTGTCGTTATTATGATGTATTAGTACGCCAGGTGCCGTTGTTTTACCGTTAGTCGCGCATTTAGCTGCTTCGAACTGTAATTACCCAGAGCTTTGTATCTTGTTTGGATAAAATGTGGCCTAGTTGGTCCAAATTGCATCAAACATACTGATCTACTAGATTCGGAATATTGTCAAATACGAACGGCTTCAGCTATTCGATTTTTCGACCCACTTTGCATCAAACTTAATGGCCTACCAGATCAGGAATATGTTCAATTACCAATGGTGTAACTATTGAAATTTTTGAAATGAATGCAAATTGTAGTTTCTGACGGAAGTTCAAACGTATATACAAAATAACAAACAATGGTAACAATGTTTGTTTTTGCGATATACATTTGCGATGTTGAATTAAAATTGTTCGAAAGTCTCCCCGTAGTATTCTATCTTCCTATTCAACAAAAATTTTGCCGGGGCATGAATCGGTGCTACGGCGTTTGGCAGGGGGCACGAACTGGGGTACCTGTTTTTTTGTCAGGGAGCGCCCATAAATGTCAGCCGCAATTTGGAGGAGCCAGGTCAAACAAATTAATGTTTTTCAAAAGATTAACATCCACATGCGATAGAATGATTAGCTTGAAGTTTATAAATGTTGCTTTGTTACGACAATATGTCAGTCCGCTTCCCTATCTACAGGACCAATGTATTAGCTAGCGCGCGTTGACCTTGGGTCTCCAGCTCCGATATAGCGGGAACTGAAAATACTAGGTAATTTTTACCAGGTTATCTGTGGGAAAACAGTACCCCCATGTGAACCGGGGGTTTTATAACTCCATTTTATTGTGTAATTCATGTAAGTACAACATTTTAACGTTATTTTTGTTGTATATTTATTATTTTCCTACTAAAGATACATATTTACAATTCGCGCTTCATTTTGCTTAGGATTTTGTCATGAATAGTTTAAATATAAGCAGTGGTGATTTTGTTATAATCATTTTTGTTAAGCCGATCATTTTTTATGTTATCTCAAAATACTGGGGGTGCTGAGGTGTGTATCTGGGGTTAACCAAAATTTACCTGGGTAACCGAGAGTTCCTGAAATTCTGGAAGAAGCTCAGAAATCCGGGGGAGGGAACCCTTCACCTTTTGGAGATGGCAGGTGCGTTTGGTTGACGCAGCACGCTATATTAGTGTAGTATGCGCCACCTGATTATTGAACACAATCCTTATTCTTACCTGTCTGGTTTAAGCACATCGTCAACGCATATATTATTTATTCTTGCTTATTTTTAGGTTCGAAGAATGCGTCAAACGCCTTGAATCGGAGACGAAGGAAATAAAAGAACTAATCGAGCGACGAGATACTGCGTACGAACAATATTTGAGCGAGTCCTCGTCGAAATATGGCAAATCCAATATCGTTTCACCGCCCGAAGCCCAGGCTAGCGGTGGTCTATTCGGTAACAAAGGACTTTTTGGAATGTTTGGAGGTGGTGGCAGCGGTGATAAATGAATTTTGTGCTAATAATTGTATATGCGATAGTGATGAATGATGGAAATGACTTTTCTGACTGTGTGGTTTGTGAAGGTTAGCGTCAGTAGGTGTGGTTTGACATGACCGGGTTTTTAGACCTGTGGCATAAGATCACGACGATATAGTTTTTTTGGTGGCCAACGCCTAAGTTTATGGTTACTGCCAAAAAATAAAAGTAAGCGAACAGGTCTCTAAGAATTAATTTATCATTTTCTATTCGCGAACGAATTGCTCTTATTTCTGTCTATGACTGTTTGTGGCGCTTGTCACGTGGTATCAGGCTGATCGTTATAATTTAGCACTAGGCGGGAATCCGTTTATGAAGTTCTTGTCATCGTTATCGTGACGCTAAAATTTATTAGGTGTCTAGTCACATATTCTCCGATGTTGTTATAATACTAACAATGCTGTGTTTAGTACTCTACGTATCTCAGTTTTAATCTGTAAAATGTACTAGGTATGAAATGTGCTTCCTGTGCTGTGTTCTTTTGTGTTTTACTGTGATTGTTCAGAGGAATATTATAATTTTTGTTGTACAAAAACCATATATTACGTACATATTTTTTGGTATTAAAATGTAGATATTTGTGTATATACCTATGTATATATATGTGAATAACTCGCTGGATTTACTGCCGGGTTTCGAGCATAATAAACACCGAGTGGCAGTGAACAAAACTTATCTGTCCAAGCTAAGTCAAGCACATATCTCGAGGAAATTGCAGAAACTATGTAAAGAGGTTGACCGTAGCTCTCAAAAATTAGAACACAATATTAAGAAACTCTTGGAACTAGCGTCCGACTAATTTTTAAAAGAAATAGCGCATTTCTAGCGAGTCGAGTGTCCTAAATGGAAAATTTGTGAATGTGTATAATATACATATGTATATATATTGTATGTATACATATTATATTTATGCGTTTCTGAGCGGAGCGAGGCGAAGCCGGGCGAAGCGTTTTTATTTTCTGTCTGTGACCAAAAAAAAGTCGCTGTCCGTTCGTTCGTTCGGTCCGACGGATCTCAAGAACCACTGAACCGATTTTAAAAAACTTTTTTTGTTTGAAAGCCTATCATGTCAGAGTGTGCACGTGATATTTGGGATTAAAAAATTTGAGTGGTTAATTAGTAATTAGCTAATTGGTTAAGCTTATGCAGATAAAATAGAGAATTTTGCAATATTTGTGTTATTTATTGAAATAGAATCGTTGAGCTGTGGGTCAAAGAATTGAAATATAATATTTTTACCAATGATAAAGCCCTATGCCCTATGCAATGTAGTTATTTGAAGAACATAAAATTGAGTACATTCGTAATGCCACAGCCCAAGCTCCGCCCACAAATGTAGTTCCACTACCGACTGGTCTATAAAAATACTGATGCGTACGTGCAGTACTCGTCATAATTGACCACTGCTCGTTCACAACTTTGCTCGTTGAAGAATAAAGTTTTGTTTTGGAATTCTATAAAGTTTTTGCTCACTTGTTGCTAGCTAGCTCGTGAGGCGACAATCAAAGGTGGAGAGTATTGTGCTTAGGATACACATAAACATCATTCACGTACTTTTTTCGATTTTCAGTACTTGTTAGAAATTTCTATTATATTATATTAATAACTCGCAAAGCGAGGGGAAAAAGGATCGAGTGTGGCCACACTTCGCGCTTCGTGACTGTTTTGTCGTACCTACACGTTCGTATGGACACGTTCGAATTTCGAAATTGTCATTTTGGGGTATTTTTTAAACTTTGACCCACAGCTCAAAAACGGTAGCTCTGATGAAAAATGCATAACAACAGACTTATAGTTCTCCATAAGTGAATTTTGCGTCTGTCTTGAGATATACGACGCGAAATATAGATACCCGGATGGATGGCCAAATTTCAAAAAACGCTGAACCCTGGTGGTCTAATATTGTCGCGGGAGACGTGGTCGGCGGGTTTAGCGTCTAATGGAAGGACACAAATAGTTAAATTTGTGATCAAGTAAAGAAAATTGCGGATCCATGCATCCGGTTATGAGTTATGATCTCCACAGTCGGCAACAAAGAAATTTTAACGATTTTAGCTACTAGCAAAACTATTTATTGTAAAGCCATAAATAATATATTCTTAATACTTATGCAGTGATAAAAGACAGTGCTCCGCAAAATGCCTGTTGCTTGCTCAAGATTCGTCCGCGACTTAATGCTTGAACGGATTAAGTTTTGGAATGGGATTTTATCCAGCTTGCCATTCACTCGGCAACCAGTCGCTCCAAATTCGACAGTTTATTTCTGTTCACAGCTGTATTGTGCACAGTGTTATAATAATAATAAATGAGAGTTTTGTACTGAGATCAATGTCAGTATATTGCGTTATTCGTTGTTAAAGCTATAATGGTTTCCGTTCGGCCGTAGACCCTATGGTTATGAAACAGGAACTGTGACCCATGTTAGTGATTGTATCCTGCATGCATATTTGCTAAATGCTTTACACGGGCCGTTCTGTTTTACAGTTTTGGGTCATATGTTCAACCTGAAGCCAGTTATATTGTGATCAATGCTTCTTTAGTTCTTTTCCGTAATATTATTTGTGAACCTACATAATCTCGACTTTGACATATATATTCATAGTTTATCAATTCATATGAATAGATATAGTAAGGACTTCATTTACCGTTTCTTAGTGGCATGTTAGAAACATCGTTTATTTGCTCGCAACAAAAAGAGCACCAAATATAAAATTTCAGCTGCCGGCGGGAGTTCAGCAGCACGATAGACCCCTGGGTGAGGTTTTAATAAACGTGTCTTGTATTACATTGCGGGTGATTTGCACTGTAGTGCGGGTTTCCCAAAGAAATTTGTAACTCTGAGTATATTCTAGTCTTAATAATTCAAATGGGGTCGAAACTAGTCAACTGCAATAAACCGGACAAACGCCGCAGAAATGAGCACGAAAAGCTAGCTACACGAATTTTGTGGTTAGAGCCTGCAAAACCGTTACAAATACAATACACTTTTGGTAAGCCGATTTGGATCCCCCTTTATATTTTAGCCCATGCGTGTCCCTAGTTTGTTTAACCAATTAAATATTAAGATTGCTGCAAGAGTTGATTAAATTGCTCAAAGAGAGGAACAAACTTAATGGTTGTTGTTACCTAGGGTAAACCCAACGACAATAATTATTGGTTATTGGGTCTGAATAAGGTCCGGGTTTTATTATCATTGATTAAAGAGTAGTACTTTCTTTCGCTGATGGTTTAATTGTACGAATTGTCTAAATGACCATATGTCTTACGTAGTGTATTTGGTTTTTGCATGGCTTACGTTACCGTATTGTCGTAGTTTAAATACCAGATTGCAGTTGGCCCTCACTCCTCAGACTGTTTTACTTCTAAACGTGAAGCACAGATTTACCTCCAAACATATAAGTAGCTTTTCACTTCTCAGTCACAATTTTACAGTACACGCCAGTAATGACTGCCAGTATTTCGAGCGAATTAGTTCGAACGTGGCTTGAGCGAGTAGCTCGCTCGAGATTTCGAGTATACTTGCTTCTCACTGCTCAGCCACAATTTTACCTCAGAATAGGAAAAGCCGATGTACGTTTGCGTTATTTTGGAGTAGCCAGCTTTTGTGATTGTCTTTAGGTTATGCAGTACATACAATACATGCTTTCAATGAAATGTGTATAACGTGTACTTTTTGTTGTCATGATTTAAAACTTTTTAAAAACTCACATGGTAAAGTGCATTGAATTCCGATGCAAAGTTTAGAATTTCTAGTATTTCTTGCTCGGTATATCAGTCGAGTTTAAATTTTTTGTGGGTTTTAAAATGGAATAGTCTTTATATTCACTGATGTCAAAGATGTTGTGCAGATGTACCTTACCTTCAGTGCAAGTCTAGCTGATCAGGGCGAAAGTTTTAACCCATTTTTACGACCATTTTTTACTGCGTTTATTCAATATTGAACGGAAATTTAATAATCTTGGAATAGATGCACAAAATTTAACAAACTTGGGGTAGATGCACAGACTATTGAAATTTGGCATATAAAATGTGAACTGCAGCAGTCTCTTATTAATGATAAGCATAAGGTTGCGGATGCAAATAAAAATCTTCCTTTCTTGACATTTTCTGTTGTTCTGAACTTTGTGTTAGCTTCCGCCGTTGAAGGACAATTAATACCGTATAACTTTTGATAAGGGACTTAGGGTCTTCGGCTTAGTATGGGGCTGATATAAAAACCAAAACTTAAGTTTGTGCAGGATCCATATTAATTTGCGTGCAGGCAAGCTAGCATCTACAACTAAACGGATTTGGCATGCCAGCTTCCAAAATGTGTATAGTCGATGCACACAAATTAATATGGATGTTGCATTAGTGTGTTAAGTATATACTACTGGGTCTATAGTTTCTTATCCCCTCAAGGTTATTTTGTTTTTAGATTATCTATATAGGTCCTACTTATTAGACATCTTGATCCTATCCGGAGTTTATTTCTAGGTCTTGACCGATTATTTGCTATATTGGTATCGGTATTAGCCGATATATGCTATATTGACATCGGTATTTTTGATGTTTCAAAGAATTTGAAACTAACTAAAGAATCACGAACCAAATCCACACATAAACAGACACATAGGTCACATGTATATCCTTGCAGTAAACATGGACGGCATGAGTCAAGACACACCACATCTCACAAACTCCTTCCTACCAAACTAAAATATCTGGAGGACGGGTTGGGAGTTGCATAATGCGGTGGATGCAGGAAGACTACTGGACAGTGTGCCAAATATTATTTCCCTCCTTTTTAAAATTCGTATTTCGTTGTCTTCTTCAATAATTTTAATCCAACCCTTTACCCTCTGCTCAAAAATTCTATTTTCTAAGCTGGAAAATAGAAGTGAATAATAATAACATTATGGGTGGTTGTCTTCCGCGGCACCAGGCAGTTCCATCAAGTTTTTCCCTCACGTCGCACGAAAATTGCAGTGTTGCGCCCGTCGCAAGATCTTCGAGGTTCAATATTTTGACCGGGGGTACAGCAACATGAAACAGAAATCTCGTTGATGCCACGCAGTGGTCGCAACGGACCGCGTGTATTACTTTTAACCTTGAGAGATATTTCTCTGACATCTTATACAGACTCATACACCAGCGTGTTCAATTGGCAACAATGAATGAGGTTGCCAATCGGTGTACGCATATATCCTCCATTGCGGCGCACCGAGGTATCGCGCGCAGCGTTGACATGATCACTCTAAATGAACGCAGGATTATAGTTGCCATAACACCTATATATTGAAGTATTCATATTGTATATACAATACAATATATTCAACTTATACATATCTGTTTTAACAGGTAAAGTGTATATATACATATATAATTGTATTTTATATACGCATATCGCTTAAGTTAAAATCGGTAACGGGTATCGGTATTTTTCAATATCTGTTAAGGCCTACCGATTCTCTCCTGTGGATTACGTAAAAAAATTTAACAAGGTCTGTAAGCTGTTTATTTTGTCGACGTTACTTAAAGCATCAACCGTTTTGTTCAGTCAAGCTAGTTGGTGCGAACAAGTGCGTGAGGGTGTGATGCGTTTTAAAGGTTAACATTTTATGTACTAGCGTGACGTTTTTATAAGCTGAGTTTCAAGTTGTATTTATGAATTCCCTCTGCTTCTATATTTCAGCGGCTTCTCTATAACCTTTTGTTCTCTAATATAACAATTTACGTTTAGCGTTTTACCATGTATATGCCTATTAATTGTGTTAATATTAAAAACGTTTATTTTTTGAAATATACATATGCTTGTATAATGACATGGATGAGATTTGATATATTAAATTGATTGGAGTCAAATGATTTTTGGCGAATATTTACTATGTACGTTATACAGCGGCCGCTTCGAACAGTTCAAGCAACATAATTGCTTCGCAGCTGTCTGTCGTAATGTCTGTAGCTTCTAAATGTCACTTCTTTGTCGCTGCACGTCATGTTTTTGCTACCACTATCGTCTAATGGTGTCGATGGGGTTTATCCTTCCCTAAAGGTCGGACCTCCTTCAGGCCATATTTACCACCTCCACGCTGCACTCACTGTCGAATAGCATATTAAATCGTCGAACAGAGTAAAATTGGCAAAAATTTACGGGGTGGTTAACCCGGCCTACAGTCTACCGCCTTAAGTCGACGGAACTTCGGCACTAGTAGACTAAACTAAATTCTCTCAGTTCAATTTTCCGACGATGATTTTTACGTTCCTGATACATAAAAAGAGAACCCAGCAAGCGATATAGCAGATATACCCAGCAAAGTATAGGATAGTACCATGGGCTGCCTTCGAGTCACGCTTGGCAGTACTATTTTGTCTGGTTCGTACCGTTTTCTCCGTGGCACACACCGCTTTTTTATTATGTATAAGCAAGGATCGTTTCAGAATATTTCTTGTTCCGCAGTTAAACTGATAATGATGTGCCCTTTACTTAAATGCGAACAACTCCGACCCAATCTTTTAGGTTAAACTTGTAAAACTGGTTTTTAAAGGTTATTTGTTAAATCTGGCTATACGGGTACCCTTTTTTCGTAATCCTTATCTCGCGACGCATGCTTCGCATCGAAAAAAAGTCGGAATAAACTCATTGAGATCTACAATTTTGCTGACCAGGAATTTTTGTGGGACCGCTTCCAGGGCCGCCGTGGGTCCAAAAAAAGTTTGTCGACTCTGCCAAACATAGCGATTGTTTAAATTTCGTCGTGTTATTCCTTGTTTTACCTTACATGAGCGCCTATTAGATTATCAAGTACGATGGCTTTGCTATCTGAAGTCCAACATGACTATACTATACTTTTCATGGGGTTTCAAGGGTTTTGCGGTCGACGAACGCGATTTCCAAAATGTAGAGCGTTTTCATTTAAATATAGGTATTTTTGAAGACTGAACACGATCGCTTGATTATCTATAGACCAGCACAAATATTTGTTGCGTTGTCAGCCACTTTAGATGGACTTGGTGCCGGCGAGATAGGGTTTTTCAATGGGTTCAGGGTTCAAGAGATTTTAGGGTGGTATATACATACACACAGCTTGTTACAGATGATTAAACAAAATCATAACTTAAAAACGAAACTACGCTTGCTCCGTTTCACACTCGCTTGCGGGATACTAATATAGTTCAAATAGTAAGCAATATCACATCCATTTCTGATCTCGCTTTTTGGCGGTTACAAGCGCCGGTGCTATGCTGTCTAAGTGCATTGTGCTTGTCTATCCAAACATATTTTGCCTTTCATATGGTATGATTTAATTTAATGTAGTACATACAGTTTCAGTTTTGTTATAGTCAGAAAAGGCATTTGTGCTTGCTAAACATAATACACCGTAATCAATTTTTAAACATGCTGAAGAAGCATTTTACAAATATTAAATTCGTATCTTTCTAGTCATTTAACGGAAAGCTTCTTTCCAGTCATTTAACCAATGGGCTGAAGATTTTGACGGCCGGTCGTTTAACTTCAAAACCAGCCGCTGCCCAATAGTAATTGGTGCGTAAAGTCGTAACCTCGGAACTTTTACATTGCATGGTGATAAGCAATTTTGAGTATTTTACCTTGATTCAAGTTGTCTAACATAAATTAATTCAAGCATTGCTCAGTGCGAATGTAATTTATGTTATACCCTATACGCTGAAGTTAAATGTCGAAGTACTATATAAATGACGGTTTTGCAGTACTTCTTCAATGACGTGTTAAATTTTTATGTGAAATAATGACGTCAAATTAATCCTGTTGCAAAATAAATGCGCATAATCATTAACGATACCCTTCAGTGTAATAAATAAATGCACGTGTAAAAAGATCACATATGTGTTACGGTTTACTTCTTCATCTTTGCAATTCATCCCAAAAAATTTTCGTGAAACATCTATTGGTAATATTGAAATCAACGTTGAATATCTCTTCAAGTTGTATGCAAAAAATATTGCACATGATAAGGGTGTAAAAATATAAAATGACGTGTATTTACAACCTTTTCAGTAATATTACAATTCAATCAGATTATTCAATGAGTGAATGTGTATAGTGCACAAAAATTAAGGAAAAAGTAATTTTAAAAAGGTCTTAAAACTATTAATTAGATAGATAATGAATCTTGTTTACGAGGTATATTTTTCTGATTATAGAACCACTAAACTTACAGCTTGTCCAAGAAAGTTATAGAATCAATCTGGTTTCAGACTCTTGTGGTAGTACTTGGTGATGGCTTGGATAATGAAATTTTAAGTTTCAATAATAAAATTACCGCGAGTCTATTGAAACTAACTTATGTTGAACTTGCAGTGCTTGACCTCTTTAAATTGGTGACTTATGAATTTCACTACAAACACATGTAGAATAGCTATTCACCAGTGTTCGTTTCGTAAGATTTCGATGTGTTGTATTCCTGTTAATTATTACACAAATACAACTAATACTTTGTTTTTAAGTGGATTATTCTTAAGTAATTCTAGCTTAAAGTACGTCACATATTATACTTCTCAGTGTTTTATCACATACAGCACATTCCGTGTTGCGAACCCAGCCTAAAAATATTTTTGTTCTGACATAGTAGTAACCGTAACTGATACAGTTTTCATATTCAATGCGGTGTACATATGTTTGGGTGACAGCTTTCTGATGAAAATTCCTTTGATTACGGTAAACGATTCGTGATTTAAACGTGACCAATTTGCATATTGGAATATTTGAAGCTATAGCTATGTTTTAGAAATAATTAAACAAAAGTTAGTTTTACAAATTTGCGACGGTATGTTAATTGTATTGGGGACGATGGTGTTATTTTTGTGCACTCTGTAATGTGAGTTTGTCGTTCAATAAAGATTGTTTCACACAAGAGACTCACAATATACATTTAGAAACAGTTACTGGAAGATGACAAATATCGATGTCTAATATATTGGACGTTGGTTACCAATGCATAAAAAGTTTGCTTATATACTATAGTGAACAACAGGGTGGCAGTAAGAAATTTGGCCCATGTCAACTTTAGGGGCCGAAGGATAATGCATGCCATGCTGTTCTCGATATACAAAGCCTAAGCCTTAGCCTAAGCTAAGGTCTCTATATGAGCCATGTACTAAGCCAAAGTCGGGGGCTTCCGCCCCCGAACTCCCTGCTCTAAGCTGTTGTTTTTCTAACGTTATAAAGTCCGGCCCCTAAAATTGACATGGGCCATAAATTGTATTGTTTTTGCATGTGATTAGTATTAATAGTTGCACGCTAATGAATGATATCGGCAGTGTTCAAAAAACAAGAAAGAGAAAACCGATATATATTGTAGGGTCCGGCTGAACCCTGACGCAAACGATGACGACCTATTTGCCGATATATGACAAAATAAGTATATGTGGAAGGTCTGTTGGACGAACAGAGACATGGCGAAGATCGATACGGTCATTATCGCCCAGGTAACCCTGAGAGACATTACGTTATATTGTTAGAAAAAGCATGGTTATCTTGGCCGTGATTCTAACGTAGACCTCATCATTGGAGTTCAACGTTAGCGTGTGATTGCCGAAGCTGGTGATTCTGATGAGGATATTCTATTGGTAGTTTCGGGACTGCAAAGCAGTCGGGTATTTGGGTAGTCCGGGTAGCAGGCAATATTCTGGCTGCCTGATACTATATTTCATGGAGCCGTTAATAATAGAAAAAATATGCAAAAGTTGCGCCGCCACATTTTATGTGAATATTTCTATTAGTTTATTTTAATATATACTCATCGTTCAATAAAGTTAAATAAAAATAGTAAAATTTGTTAATTTGCTAAGTGTTTATAAAAGACCGCACAATCTGTTCTTAAATATGACACATTGAATTGAAATTAAAATAAAATAAATGAAATTTAGCGGAGTGGACTCAAATTAGTAATAAAAAATCAAAATTTCTGGAAGTAAAATTGATACTCATTTTGTCAATCAGATTCGGATTCGCTTGCTGAGCTCAAGCCCCTGAATTTATTCCAGTCCAGTAACGATTTTCGAGCAAGCCTAAAATATATTATTTCAAAATGATAGCATCAATAAATTGAATCCGTGAAGTCAGTCAGATTTATGTCCTTATAGTCATTTTATTAATCAGATTCGGATCCTTATAGTCATTTTATTAATCAGATTCGGATTCGCTTGCTGAGCTCAAGCCACTGAGTTTATTCCAGTCCAGTAACCATTTTCGAACAAGCCTAAAATATATTATTTCATTATGATAGCATCAATAAATTGAATCCGTGAAGTCAGTCACATTTATGTCCTTACAGTCATTTTGTTATTCAGTTTCGGATGCTTAAGCCATTTTGTTAATCAGATTCGGATTAGCTTGCTAAGTTCAAGCCCCTGAATTTATTCCAGTCCAGTAACGATTTTCAACCAAGCCGAAAATATATTATTTCAAAATGATAGCATCAATAAATTGAATCAGTGAAGTCAGTCACATTTATGTTCTTATACCCATTTTGTTAATCAGATTCGGATCCTTATAGTCATTTTGTTAATCAGATTCGGATTCGCTTGCTGAGCTCAAGCCAAGCCCCTGAATTTATTCCAGTCCAGTAACGATTTTCGACCAAGCCTTAAATATATTATTTCAAAATGATAGCGTCAATAAATTGAATCCGTGAAGTCAGTCACATTTATGTCCTTATAGTCATTTTGTTAATCAGATTCGGATCCTTATAGTCATTTTGTTAATCAGACTCGGATTCGCTTGCTGAGCTCAAGCCCCTGAGTTTATTCTAGTCCAGTAACGATTTTCGACCAGGCCTTAAATATATTATTTCAAATGATAGCATCAATAAATTGAATCCGTGAAGCTAGTCACATTTATGTCCTTATAGTCATTTTGTTAATCAGATTCGGATCCTTGGTAAATACCATTTTACGCGTGAAATTTCTTTTAAAATATAGAATGACTTAACTAAGAATAAGGAACCCATAATATGTAAGCATATTAGCAATTTAAGAAACACCAACTCGTTGCACTATTGCCTCAATGATTTGACGATTGTCATGGTGCTGACTAGTGTTTGAATTGATTTATATACTCATATTTTGTGTAACGTCTTTGTCGGATTCCCATAATTTTCATACCTAACCCTCTGAGATCCCGAAAACCCCACACGTCAGCGCGCAAAAGGCGTGCTGAGAATTTTAGACTTTAGCGAAATTTTACTAAAATAGCAAAATTTTAGTAAATTTAGCAAAATATTAACAATTGTAGCACAATATTATCAAGGAAAATTATGAATTTCTAAATAATTAGGCTCTACATACTTTGTGCACTTGTATGTATGAGTATATGTAGGTAAATACATGTATTCATAAATACATATGCATAGTTGTATAAATATAAGCAACTATATGTATATTCATAGATATCCTTCAGTAATTAAGTAACTCAGAATCTAAATTTCCTATATTAAACGAAGCAGGTTAATATGCTGTAAAAGCAGTGAAGAAATTTTGACAAACAGTTTTAACAAAATGTTGCTTGACGAAAACACAGGTGTATCTTGTACATCTTACATGATAAGCGCAGGAATGCAAAAACTTCATTAATAGTTGGCTTAAGATTGAGAATATTTTTAAAAGAGAAGAAAAATTTATGGGTGATCAACCATCTAAGCCTTTTAATGCTCGCTCATTATAAATGCTATTACGTATGTTCTGCTGATAAGCTATATGGCTAAAGTAACTCTGAGGGCCGTAAATAAAATGCAGGCCATGCAGTTCTCGATATAGTACGCCTAAGCCTTGGCCTGAGCTAAGGTCCCTATATAGGACATAGACTAACCCTAAGACTGGGGCAGTTGCTTACCGAACCAACCGCTCTAACCTGTTTTTTTCTAACGTTATAACGTAAAGCCCTCCGGGTTAATTGGGGCAACTATATAAGTAATTGTGAGTATAGGTATACTCATATATAGAATATACATATGCAATGCTACCAGTACAAAGCTACTTAATTTTTCTGACAACGTGTTTCCATTTTCAATTATGTTGTTTTCAACATTTGTGAAGCATTATTACCGGCGGTTTTTGCATTCAATTATATAATTTGAGCGCTAGAATTTAGGAAGAATTCCAAAATATTTCCGGGGGCTTTTAATCTAAAATTCCAAACATTTACGGCTAAAAATATCGCATACGTTTGTTTTTAGTAACCACTCTTGATTGTAATTTTAGTGATTGAAAGTGTCATTTAACTAACCAACAATTGAGCTGAGCAATAGTCTGCTCGGCGTAAATTGTCGCCATTTGAATGCATTTTCTGAACTGACTAGGAAAACAATGACACAGGTTCTTTCTGCTTCGCTAATACCATTGTGCTTCTATTGATTGTGAAAATTGTAAACTAAAGACCTCAACTATGACTAGAATGTTAGTATTTTGTATCTTATTAAAACTAAATTAATCTTTGCCAATCCAACGGTAATAGTGCAACATCTAGTTTGAGTCCATACCTTGGGTTCGTATTTTTCTTTGAACTATTACATTGACTGTCGGTGTTTGACGAATTACTACAATTTGTATTGTTGTTCGGTGATGATGACGTTTTTCTTTTCGCTGTATTTGATGGCCTGTCTGTACGTTTCGCTGCTGTGGCTAAGGGTAATTCTCCTCTGAGTGGAAGGCACGTTTTATACGGATTGAAACATTGCGCTAATGAACTATTTGTATCGCTTCTTTCTTTTGATCTACAATCGGTTGCTTTGTTCGTTTTGTATTTCGCAGTTTGAAAGCTGCCGCGCTGATAGATCGACGATGAAATACTTCGAGATTTGCATCTGAAATGGATATATATAATTAATTCGTAGCGAAGATTCATAAGATAATGAAACTAATACAAACACTTTGTGTGACCAGTGAAGAATATACAAATTATGTTTGAATATGACAATCTGTGGTTACTGACTCGGATAAAATTTCGCGACACACGTGAATTTTACTCGTAGCGTAACAATTTTATAGCCAGAATACTATGCGGTTAGAGTGAACATTGTGCATTTTGATATGCACATTGCACATAGTCACTTCGGAGCTGCTGAGTTCTGGTGCTAATAAACTATATATAGCATTGCCGCAAATAAATGTCACGCGACGGCTGACTCACAACAACAAACTCCCACAGACACCACTATTCACCACGGAATGGTATAGCATAAGCGATCTTTATATGATCATGTTCGCGTTCGGAGTTGTTAAAATGCCAACGATACATATAACTTTGTGCAATAATCCTGTGCTAGTAAATTGTGACTGTCAGGATTGAATTCGCTGCTGATTTTCGGGTATAACGTTATTTATTTACGAATTGTTAATATTACACTCTCACTGCCCAAAAGGAAACGCTAAGTTGAGATTTGAGAAAAAACAATCAAACCAATGATTTTTCTATGAAAAGTAATGTCTCAGTAGCTTCTTATACGGCTGAAGTTTTCAAAATTTATAAATGCCAATTTAACACATTTAATGCAGATTTAATGTTAATTAATACGGTTTACGGTTGCTATAAATACATCCCATATACAATGCGTTGTTTACTCAACTGGCTTCATATTTTATTACTAATGGTTTTGCAGTAGCAATGGAGTAGATGCATTTGCCACTAGCCTCGCATGGTATGTCTGTCACTGTTTTTCAAGGGTGATTGGACGGCAACGTCCGACACTAAAATTCGTAGGTACTATATTATAAATTTGCACTATGGTTTATGAATTATATGGGTTGTACCTTGTTACACATTTAGCATTAATACATTGATCTTTTCGCACATCGTATAAATACATAGTTTAACAAAATTTGGAAACAATGCCACAGACTGACGGGTCAAGTTGAGATTGAAATTCACTTTTAGGTTACCAAGATTAGTTATATAAGAATAGCAAAATTTGCCTAATTTTGGTTTAAAAATATAATTTTGCTTCTTTCCCACATATAGAAATATAAATAGATATGTACACGGAATAGTAACACATTTCCTGAACACGGAATAGTAACACATTTCCTGAACGATTGATTCATTTTTGCTACATACAGATAGTAATCAAGATATACAGATTACATATACATATCAGATTATAAGCAGATCATATGCAGATTTTGCTGTAAAACAGGAGGATTCACTATTTTTTTTCACAGGAGCTGACGTTTCAATGATCATAAGAATTGGATATAAAATTTGATTTCAATCTTAAATTTGGCATTTAGCGATGTATTAAAATTGTGTCGACTCATTACATTGTTAAATTTGAATTTAATATACCCGGAAAAAGAGGTTGCGTAACCGTTGCTTTTTTAGCAAATACATGAATTGCACTGATTCTTGTAAATATGCCAGCATTAAATGTATCAAATAGCAACTCACCCGGTAAGCCCTCTTATAAGCACATTTATGTGAATGTTATGCATCATTGAAGCTTAGTGAATTATAGTTGATACTATGTCTTATATATAAAACACAAACTAAATAATTTGTTGAATTAATTTTCGATGAAACTTTAAAATCTTTATACACTGAGTGCAATACACAGCCAAACCAACGGTAATAAATATCTCACTTCTCGATCTTACCTTGAGTGGCTACTTCCACTGAATGACCGTGATCTTGATCGATTTCGTGACCGTGATCTAGACCATGACAGCGATGATCTTGATATATACGATCTGTCCGACGATGAAGACGATGATGAACGATTGTGTTGTTTGTAACGTCTCTTCGACCATGGATGTCGCCGGGTGTACAGATATCGTTTGAGTTCACGACTGATCGGACGAAGGTGCATAAAGTTACAAAATCCTCCGCGGGTACATTCGCTGAAACAAAGTACCTTGCAACTTTGAACCATGACCATTATAGTACCGCTCTTTATTGTTCGTGTTTAGTCTGTAATGTACCTATGCTTATTAGTACCAAGTTGATATGTGACACTTGAGATTTAATGACGAAATGTAACTGGGAAATTTATAATTTCATACTCATACATGCCCAAGAACCGAAGTCGAATGGTAGGGGTATTCGGGAACTTAGCGGGCTTTGTAGGAGAAGGAGGTTGGATCAGCCTTCACCACCTAATGGGTGGCAGCCAGTCGCCGAGGAGGAAGGGGAACGGTTGCACTGCCTCCAATGGCCTCGACGTCTGCGGTGCCACCACCGACAACTTCCTGTCTAGTGGCAAGGTACGCGCTTCGCGCCTGGGGTGCTACGCCGTCTGATTTAACGTAACCCCTCTACCCCTTTTATAAGCATGTATGTTCATGCTCAAGAATAATAATGCATGAATTCGTTCTGTATAAAATATATAAAATACAGAATAAATATAAAATATAAAAATTATATAAAACACAAAATATATACAATATATTATACTACAAAATACATGTCAGTTCTTCTGGAAATGTTGCAGTTGCTTTTTTGTTAATAGTAATTTTCATTTTTTTCGATGTCGAATTCTACTTATATATTGCATTTGCCAAATTTATTGCTTGGAACAGCGGGTATTCGTTTGATCAAGAACAGATGATATTTTTTTGAAGAGCGTGACACCCTTTAGCTTATTCATGTTAAGTCTTTTAGGCATGTCGCGGTGAGTTTTGCGCTATCACTTCCATATTTTATGGAGATAGTTCGCTTGTTACATCCATGATTTTGAGGAGGGACCAATTTGTTCCACTGCATTTCGTCGGGTGTCAATGTCCTTCCTTAAAATCAGGGAGCAACATAAATTGCACTCTCCTCGAAATCAAGAGTGGACACATTATCTCCCTCATATACCTGAACGCATAACATGTATAAGCTTTAGAGTGTCATACTCTTCAGTAAAATTATCATCAACCCTTGGTTTTATCAAAACGATGAAACTATGTGAAACTGAACTATAATGGGCTCTTGGTTTCATAAATTTACTGGGTGAATCATATTCGGTAGACATTCCCTGAAGTCCTAGTTTAAGCACGCTATTGAGACACCTAAAAGCGTAGCTTAATGATGTCCAGTTCGTGCATCTTGAACTAACATATAGTTTCTTTGATTATAAATACATGAACTAATGAAAAGGTTTCTAGGAATAATCAGTGAATTCAATGTTACTACCTGGTGGATGGCACTATGGAAATCCAATGGAATAGATTGATTTGTAAAGTGAGAAACATTGGTTTTGAAGAGAAACTACCTGACTGAAGCAACTGTGCACAACAACTGTCCGTTTTCCACAACGCATTAGGATAGCCTTGCTTTGAGTAAATACATAGTACATCATTTTGATTTTTAGAGGATTGTTATTCTAGCGATTTTGATGCTTCTAATCTATATACGCATTAAATAAAGAATGATTCGAACACTGTACAGCAAATTGAATAATAATTGGAACACTTAATACTGTTAATTTTGAATAATAAGTTTTATGTTTCTTGCTAATCAATATTTGGAAGGTGACTGATGCAATACAATTTGCAGTGTGTGTAATGTGTGCGATCACTTTAAGTGCGTGCAATATGGTTGTTCTCTTATCAAAATCACTGACTGAGTAGTACGCCTTCATATTTATGCTGTTGGTATTAGCATTTTAGTGAACGCGAATCAGGGTTCTCTGACAGACGAATGAAATTTGAGCATGCGCACATTTCTCTATTTTGCACGGTTGTCAGCGTTCAAGTGACATGATGAGTCGGACATCTATGTTCGAGGTCTATGAGCGCACTGCAGTATGCGCCAAAAAACGCGATTGGTAATAGCGTTTTTCCGTCTATACGTTCAAAACAATGCGATGCTAATACGCGTTCAGAAAATAGCGACCGCGAACAATACCCACTTGCTGCTGTATCACAATATTTTGATCGCGAACTTAAGGAAAATCGTGATTTATCTGCATTCATCTCCTTTACGATCGTGAACTAACTTGACAAAGGAACAACCCAAGTGTACGCACCTAAAGTAGACTCACCCATGAACCCTTGAACAGAGTACGCTTTTCAGAACGAACTGTTTGAGTGAAGAAAATATATGAACTGCTTGTTAACTGTTTTCTCAGTACTTCACAGTTAGGTTTACAATAAATAATTGTGCATTTTGCCGAGTAAAATTGTATTCGCAACGATAAACACTAAACTTCTTAGGCGGGGAATTATAGCACCGTTGGCCTAGAACTGATTAGGATTGTTTGCTTTATCCGCCAAACGGGATGTATTATGATCACCTAACTGTTAGTTAAGTTACGCTTATAGTATGCATATATGACATGTTAAAATAAACTGTTGACACACTATACACAACACACACGCACAAACGTTACACTACATTAATGTAACATATAAATATGACTTGTTCATCATTTACCAAAGTAGTATTGTCCTTACCTGGCATAATTTGTGACCCCAGTATAATCAAATTAACCTCATCGGGCATTTATCCCACAGCAAAGTTCAATAAGCACACGAATTTTGGTATCTATGGAGAGTGGTCCTATGTGTTTGCTAATAATTCTAGGAATATCTTAGCTCCTGCGCAACTGGACCAACAGTCACGCTAACTAAGATGCAACACGAGGTAAATTATTGTTATGTTATTAAACTGTGTAGCCGTGCCATGTCACCCAAAATATGTAACTCTTTGCTACTTACAATCAGTATCAATATATATTAAGATTTTTTAGTTATTCCGTATTCTAATGTCAATTGCCTAAATTTTAGCGCTAAATATAATAGTAAATAATTTTGACGGAGTTTCGTAAAAAAATTTCGCATTGAAACTAAACAAGCTTTCAAATCACTGCTTACAGACCGGATTGTTGGAAACAGTAGGATATGAGTCGATACGCTGATGCAAATAACATTCCTTCTTATTTTGCCGCAGCCAAAGCCCTTTTATTACACTTCTATTACCCTATTCAACTAGTTGAACTACATCTTAATAGAGCTATAGTGTAAAATTTGACTAACCCTTTACCCGACATAAATTAATGTGTATTTCGTATAATATTGAGGAAAGTTTTGCCGCACCGGCGGATCGAACCTGGATCGTTTGTGTATCAGCCTTGGTCTTGTGCGTAAGCCACCACGCTATTTAGTAGCTGTTGCTCGGTTCTTTAAGGAATCCCACAAAACGTGGAACAACAACGCACGTGAAAACGCACACTGTACGATAATCTCAACTAGTAAATAGCGTCGCAATCTACGTTGCTACAAGTCAGTGACTTTGTGCGGGTAAGGATTAATATTGCATGGTGTTGTTAACCGATTTGTACGCTGCAAATAATACGTTTCAAATTTGTTTCAAGACCGATGTGACCAAAACTAATTGGCTTGTTACTATTTTTATACCTATACGTAGCAAAAACTAAAGGTGCGTCATATGTCAAACTTTTTGCTCAAAATGTGAGGTAAAAATTTGATCACATTTCGAAACCATTTTTATTGTATTT
>JASANE010027361.1:0-26920 GCA_030248225.1 Trileptium ribeirensis
TTATCTATGAAAATAGGTCCCGCACTACCGTGGTTTAACTATTTCGTTTGTATAAATAAAAGTACAAAATATTTAAATCAATGTTCATCGGGTTTGTATTGTCGTAATATAAAATTGATTAAGCCTCATAACAATATATTCAAACACTTACGTTAGGATCAATAAATCGAATCCCTTAAATTCAAGCCACCCCGCAGTCGTGATTGGTTTGAATAGCGTAGCCCTAGTGCAGAAATATATTGTTCTGTCCGACAATTTACTAATACTTTCAACCATTCGTCGAAAAAATATTCAATATCAGGATCATTTAGATCATAGGGAATGCCGCATCTATTAAGACGAGTCTTGAATTTTTCCAAACAAGATGGCTTTTTCACTTTTAACACGATTCATAGTTTGTTTAATAAGTAAATCTCCATGCTTGGCAAACATGGTGTCGTTGTTGCAATAAACCATACAGGCATTAACGACTTTTAAAAAATCCATGAAACTTAATTTTGGAATCCATAGTTTACCAGCGTCTCTACCAATATCAAGTAACCTTTGGCTGTGGATAAATAGAGTTTTGCTATGTTTGCTCATTCTAATAAATTCTGCCAGTCGAAGACATTTGTGTCTTCGGGAACTATGATACCGCCGATTAATACTAGATAACCTTTGCGCTAATCGGTATAATGACCCACCTCCGAGCAGTAAAATTAAGGCATCGTCTTCATCACTTGTTCGACAACTTTCTGATGATTCAAAATTATCACCAGTAATACTACTAAATCCATGCTGAATATTCGTTGCCATCAGGTGTACTATGAATGAAAAATACTCATTACAATATTTGACATCATCAGTTTCTGAGATGCTACTGAATACAGCGTTCCAGGTAGGTTGTAGGCCTTCTCGGATAAATTCTTTCGGTGGATGCGCTAAAAACTTCCGGAGATACCGTAATATCATTTTTTAAACATTAAAAACTTGCTTGTTTTAATATTTGCCGCAACATCTAGATAAATCTCGCAAAAATTTATCAAGTATACAGCTGTGAACTTTAGCTATAATGCCAGTATGCTGTATAAATTCGAGGAAGATTTTCTTCTCTGGGTATGCTTTAAAGAAATAATCTTCCGATAACCTTGCCAAGCTATTTTCAAATGAAATACTTGTTTTTGCTATGTTGGCAAAATTTTTACATTGCTCAACTGAATAATATTTCATAGTTTTAGACCTGCAAAATGTTAACGTTGATATATGATAATGCGGCATTAATTTGCGTGCATCGAATATACATTGTTTGGAAGTAGCCATGTCGAATGAATCAAATTATAGATGGCATAAGGAACTTTTGATTGTATCAGTTTTAAATGATGGTATGTCAGTTGCAACCAAAATGTAGTGACGCTATGTATAAATCTGTGATGTCAGCATCTCGAACGTGGTGTATTCGGCATGCAGCTTCCAAACAGTCGGTAGACGAGGCACGAAAATTAATATTAATGCAGCATAAATAAGCCTAACGGATGCATGGCATTTTGGTATGCAATTGAGACATTCAAGAAGTTGCAAGCATATGTATGTACGTAGCTTAACTTTATGTACGCATCAAGTAACTTAAATTTTTTACAGGACTGTGGAGAATATTCAACTCATGGAAGATCGATTGCTAAATCGCTACAAAGATCAAATGAAGAGCGCTAAACTAAGACATTCTATCTTTTTTATTCAAAACCGGAAATGTTGAAACTTATTAACGCGAATACTATGATGTTAAATTTGACATGTATTATGTACCATGTTACATTTAGGGGATGGTCATTATATCGTTACAAAAGAAAACCTTAGTGCCGTGGACTTATGTTTAGGGTCATTCTACGGCTCATGTAAGTCACTTAGCTTGCGATAAAAGCTTGCATTTAGTACAAAGATAACGGTACATCATTCGATTCCCTTCCGCCCCTACAGTAGCCTTTTTTAGTTAAGTTACAATAAAATGTAAGTTTTAAGAAATGTAACCTTTTCATACAAAATTGCAAAATCAAGAATGAATTCAAAATTCATTCACCCTTGTGGCACCACTAACCATTCTATTTCCTGCCAAGCCATAATAATTTCCTGCCAAGCTTTTGTTGTTTCTGCTTTTAGAAAATTATACTTTGTTTCACACTACTATTGAGACGCAACAAGAGGTAGATATGTAGAATTTAAGTTCCCCCCATATAACAGAGGTGGAAAAACTTGAAAAGACCACTATACAGGGAGTTTAATTGATCCGATATGTTGAGCTAGTATGAGATGCCGGCAAACGGAATATCAGAATATATATATATGGTATTATCGGTATCCCAAGAGTGCATTAGTGTATACTAATTCAAATGCTGCACTCACGCCTCCGGATTACTATTTTTGCTGCATAAGCGTTTGCTATTGCTAAATGTTAAAAACTTTGAAATAAATGTTTGCAATACTTATCAGGACACATGTCAGAACGGGTGCCAAGATCGCCGGGGGGCACCCTGTAATTTTTACAGCGGCCTTCTCATTTTATGGTGGCGGCACAGACACTTGTTCCAATATTAAAGAACTATAAAAAGCAAAGCTAAAACAAAGAGCTAGAAATATTAAAACAAAGCTGAAAATATATACGCGAAGTCGTAATTATGAAATAACAGAAACGGCTTAAGTCTGTAGATACATCTGGGTTTTCGGATTGAAAAAGTATTTTCTCATTTACCCAAATTCTCACCTGGGGAGAAACAATGTGACTTGAAGCTTTGACTATTTTTATAAGTGATGCCAAATTTTTACACAACTGGATTATTTGTAAAACTTGGCAGCTGTTAGAGAATAGTTACTAAGGAATTTCAGCCATAAATGAATCCAAACTGGGAGCATTGTTTTCGCAAAAAAAATGCATGCTGCAAGGGTTCAGGAAGTTACCTCTTAGGCCTCGGACCCCACTCCGTGGTCCTGGTGTACCCTCCCCCATAAAGATACCACCCTATCGCCCCCCCCGCGCGAGGAAAACTTTAGCAACAATTGGCAAAAACGGGGATACATTTAGCAAAAAGAAAGGATGTCCTCGTTGGACGGGGGGTTATCAACCCCGCTTTGGAGGACCTTCGCCCGTGTGCTTCTACTCTCCCGTTGAGGTTTCCCCCCACCCCCCCCCCGGCGCCGCTACCTCCTGAGACCTTGGTGTCTCAGCATGAAAGGCAAAGTGGTAAACTATATTCCTGCATTCTCTTATTCACGCTAATACGACTAAATCGGATTGAATCGTAAAGTCGAAAGAATCGTAAATCGGATTAAATCGGATTGATTCGTAAATCGATAAGCGCTGTATTACACTTCAAATTCAAATAAATTCAAACTGTAAATTCAAATTATGCGCGCGAAGGCGGATATATCAGTGTAATCAAAATAAAAAACTATAAAAAGCAAAGCTAAAAAAAAGAGCTAGAAATATTAAAACAAAGCTGCAAATATATACGCGAAGTCGTAATTATGAAATAACAGAAACGGCTTAAATTATAGAAATATCGCTTCACATAATACCACCCCCAAAACTGGGGGGGGGGGTCCGACCGACCCCCCCAAAACTGGGGGGGGGGTCCGAACGACCCCCCCAAAAAACTGGGTGGGGGTTCGACCGACCCCCCCCCCAGAAACTGGGGGGGTCATGGCATCTCGACCCCCCCCCAGAAACTGGGGGGGTCAGGCCGAAAACGCCCGTGACATGGAACACGGGTTTATATGTGAGTGCAGGGAAGTGTCATACTCTTCCTAATGCACTCTTGGTACAACGAATAATACTTGTCAGTGCATCTAGCGCTATGAAGTCAACTCCAACAGCGGCACTGGAGGTAATGCATAATATACCACCACTAGATATAGTAATTTTCAAAGAAGCACTATTAAACTATGTAAGACTGAAGAGCTACGGCTTATGGGTAGATGAACCAAAAGAATCAATAGACATAACTAAGGTTGCCAAAGAAAGAATACCAATGATAAATATGCCTATTGACTTGATTGTTAAACAATTTAACAATAAAATTAGCTGGCTCACTATAACAGGTAATAACAGAAACACTCACAAAGATGTAGATATAGCATGTTACACAGATGGATCTAAACAAGATATGATATCTACAATGAATAAAGGCACAGGCGCAGGCTTTTACATTGAAAATGAAGCCCACAGACACATATCTCTAGGTAAACTGGCTACAGTCTTTCAAGCAGAAGTGAATGCAATAGATGAAGCAACGAATTACCTTAGGGGTAGAGGAGTCAAACGAAAGAAAATAGTGTTTTACTCAGATAGTCAATCAGCACTAAAAGCAATTAGCAATCACTGGATAAATTCAAAAGTGGTACAAGCTTGCATTGGAAATCTAAAACGACTTGCTGAAAATAATGAAGTAATCTTGCAATGGATTAAAGGCCACAGTGGGAATTATGGAAACGATATGGCAGATGAACTAGCTCGTATAGGAGCACAGACTGCTTTAATAGGTGTAGAACCAGCTTTACCAGTCTCATATGGACATATGAAATACAAAATAGATAACTGGTGCAATGAAGAATTCAAAAACAGATGGGATAGTTGTTTAACATGCAAAAACACAAAGATATTTTTGCCTCAGGTAAACAAAAAGCTAACAAGATACCTAAGCATATCAAATAAAGAAGGAACCAGGTTATTGATACAAATCTTGACAGGACATTGCTTGTTAAACAAGCACCTATTCAGAATAGGTTTGTCAGATACAGATGTATGTCCAGTCTGCAAATTGGAAACAGAGACAGTGGAACACTACTTGCTTAGATGTACCAATTACAATACACAGAGGGCGATAATATATGGAAAGGCAACAATGGATACAGTAGTACCAGATTACAAAAAAATTATAAGGTTTATAAAAGACACAAAAAGATTTGAACAACTCGATGGATAAGTATAGTTAAATATTATATGTCAGCAAAAATACAGATAAGTATTAAAATGCAAATACAAGAAATTTAAAATTGGAAGGGGGCAGTGTAAAAGACCACTATAAGAGTCTACACACCTTTGTCTTTGCCCTCTTATTATTGCTTATTATCTATCTATCTATCTAGTGTTTTCACCATTTGGAAATTAAATTTTGGAGCAATTTAATTTGGAACATTTTGGAAGTTAATAACTGCTCTAAAACTGCGCTAGCGCGTTCAAATCTGTTGCTAAAAATTTGAAAGAAGTTTTTATGAATGGTTAGTAAACTTGAACGATGTAAAAGACTAAACTTTTGTAGCATATATATTACTTCTTAGCCTGTCCCAGACAAACAATAGCTCTACCTGGAAAGATTATCTTGAAAAAATATAGAGCTCAATAATTTAATAAACAGTGTAAAAAATTGGAAAAACCATTTTTACACTACCAGAATTAACGTTCAAAATTTTGATCAAATTGGAACCCAATGTTTGAGCTCTAAATTATGAGTAAAACATTTGTAAGCCTAAACGCAGCTGAACAGGACATCCTACCTAACACGGTGAAATTGAAACCGCTCGCAAATTATCTAAAATCTGAAATTAGTAACTAACGACCAATTTTGGCACGAATCTGACTGTTTGCCGGACAACCGCCCTAAAATTTTAACGTATCTGACCCACTGGGCCTTATAAAAATTATAAATACATAAAGTACATATATATATTGTCTGTAAGAATTTTGTTATAAATAAAGCAAAATGAAAATCTAACCGGTTTGTCACATTCGTTGCAAAATAATTCGAAGCACTCGGTAAACTGAAAAATTTCCATAGATTAATCCACGTGGGTCGAGAATTGGGTAAGCGGGTTTTGTCGGGCACTTGTGGTGTATCGGAGGGTGCGGTATCAAACGATTCTGGTGGTGACGGTCGATTGTTGCTGTCAACGTCAATGTCAGGTTTTGAATATTCGCCCAGTGGCCTGATGGCAGAAAATACGGTTTTCGTGGTTTTGTTAATATTATTATTATTGTTGTTGTTGTTGTTTTTGTTGTTGTTCTTTCCACTATTTTCAGTACTATTTTCATTAACCATTTTCGAATTAGTTTATTAAAACACTTAATAGCATAAATTAATACGATTAACTTCTGTTACATTTTTTAAGCATCAAAAATTGAGCATAAAATTATTGAATTAATCGAGCGATAGTCTTAATTTTGATTAAATTAGAAAAAATTTGTTTTAGCATAATTTTGGCATAATAACTAGATAATCAATTACAATAGCCGATTTCTCTATCTGATCGCTGTCAGAGAGTTCTACAACGAGAACAGAGTTTTTTTCTATTTTTTCTATTTTTTCTACTTTCTGTTTTCTATTTTTTAGAATTTTATTTGAAGAAATATTATAATTTCAATGCCAGAATCTCGTATTTTATGCGAAATGGGTCTAGCTGTGCCTTTATATATAAAATTTTAACAAAATTTATACATTTAGTTCAAGAATAAAATTTTGTAGGATATTTTGAGATGCAATCGAGGATTCTATCCAGCTGACCAACGAAACTGAAAGTCAAAGACACGAATTTTATGACGAAAATATGGGTAAAAGGGCGTAATAATGCACTCTTTAGTCAAACAACGAAACCCTTAATACATTGGCTCCAAAATTTCAAATGTTTGGTTTCAATACCTTCAAAAGACAAATTTTTTCGTTCACCTAGTCGACGGTATAGTTGAACAAAACGGGTGACAAGACAGAACCTTGCTGAACTACGCATTTTGCCAGGAACGGAGTCGCTATCTTCATTATAGACACGGACCTTGGAAAATGTTGTAAAATACATCGATTAAGCAATATTGAGAAACCTTGCCGGTATGCCTTCTGCCGCCATGATACTGAATCGTAATGTTCGGTCTGTTTAGCAGCTGCTCGAAGTGTTCACGCCAACGTGTTATGCGTTACCCCACATTGCTTACTGTTAAAGTCGAGGATCGCGCCACTAGCGGTAACAGCTCCTGAAACTTTCCGCGGGATTTTGAACAGGGTCCTATGATCACCTGTGCGGTTGGCACGATTCGTGTCTTCAGCTATCGCTAGCCATTCAGCATTTTTGTCTGCGTTGAGGCCTTAAGCTAAGCGTCTCTTCAAGATCGAACACATTGTAGTCTCGATTGGGGGAACTTTAGAGAGCGCAATAGTTGTAGCCAGCGACGCGCTGGAAAGCGATTATATTTTCTTGGCTGTCGGCGTCACAGAACCGTAGCATATTGTTGCTTGAGCGAGTCTCGAATAATTTCCCAGGTAGAGTCCCTGGCCTTGTTACCGTCAGGAAAGAGGCGCTGGAAACTGTTGCACACGTTGGTATCTTTGTAGTCTGGCTTGGACAGTTGCTCCGCGCTGGCTCTTCTACTATTAAACCGGGTCGGTAGTTTGATACGCCAATACAATTGTAATAGTGCATGATCAGAGTACAGAAGATTACCCCAATACGAGCGGCAACATTTCACTGAAGTCTTCCATCTATGATCAATTAGCATGTGATCTAGTTGCAGCCATTTTTTTCGGTGCTTCCACGTTGCAAGGTGTCTCTGCTGACAATGTCTAAATTATAGCTTACTAGGAAAAGCGAGGCGTACTCAGCAGTTGAGAGTAGCCGACAGCCATTATCGGTTTTATGACCACAGATAAACCAGCATAAGCTCTTTTTTCGCCAGCTAGTCTGGAGCCGAGTCGAGCGATGAAATCGCCCACTAAGATCAGTAGGGTCGGATTTGCAGCGCTCAGCAAAGAACATCTTCATAGAATTGTTCTTTGTCCTCAGCAGCCGCGTAATCCGTCGGAGCATAGACACTCACGACAGTTAGATTGATCTCAGGGGAGCAGAGTCTCATTATACAAACTCGATTGGGCAGAGGTTTCCAGTCGCGTTTGTTTCTGTGGATGGCAATGCCGACTTTGATCTGTCGACTCTTTTGATTTTATTCTTTCGCCGAGACATAAAGGATGTAACTGGGGATCGAAGGTGGCTCCACGACGATAGTTTTACTCTATTTAATCTCAGACAGACAATCAAGGCCGTCATTCGTATCCAGAAGCAACTCGTCAAGCAGCCCTTTTTTGCCATGCGGAAGTAAGGATCTAACATTCCACGAAGCCATTTTAGCCTTTCTTAATGGCAAGAAGCTTTGTCGCTGTTCGCAGAAGTGCTATAAGGTACACTTTACCAGAAGTGCCATAAGGTACACGCGCGTGGTCTATCCAGGACACGGTAGCAGCATACGGCAGGCATTTGTTGCGACTATGCATGACTAAGAGCGACTGGTTACCGGGATATTAATACCTTCTGGTTCCGCAGGTCCAGCAGGGGTTTTCTCCATCTGTGGCCGCCGATGTTCGGAACAGACTCCATTTGAGGTGTACTCTACGGGGAACTGCTGAATACCAGGCAGACGATTCCGCGGATCATACGAGACTGGGATAGCTGGATTCCAAGCAGATGAACCTGCATCGGATCACTTTTTATCGTTGTTTGTCACCCAATATTCATCACTAACGCAGTGGACTCGTACTTTTTGTTCGTGGTTTATCACCCACTAGATGGGGTACTGGTTATAGCGCCAGTGGAAGGCTCTCGGTAAACAGCGTGACATCGATGCGTTACCTGGCATTTTTTAGAAAATAGAGCTGAGCGACTCTATACTCATCAGGACTTCCCAATGGTGCCCACGAGACCTGTTTAGACGGTGTTCACATGCTTCCTCGTGGTGAGTGGCAATTATAAGGACTTCATTACGCACAGACCCTGAGCCAAGTACTCCAGAGAAACTCTGGACCACGTCCAACTCGAGTCCACATATACATACATATATATGTACATACATATATACTATATATGTAGATATATATAGATATATATCTATATATATATAGATATATAAATATATATATATGTTATAGTATATATATTAACATGGAGCAAACTAGTTTTTTCTAAAAAGCTTACCTACGAAGAAACATCATTTTTCGGCCCAGTAATAGCAAACAGCTTGGGTCATGCATAGTGTTCAGAAATGCCACATATGTAACAGTGCCAAAAATTTACGATACCACTCTGACAATAGGGTGGGTAATGAAAAAAAATTGTGATGGTTTACAGTTTCCAAAACGAATCCTTAAAAAAGAATTTATTTACTAATGTTTTCGCAACACCGGAATACCCAACGGACACCTTTAATTCGGAAAAAAATGCATGTTTCAACCCTGTAATTCGTGAACTCAAAGATAATCATTTTTATTGACTATATTTATGTTGTAGGCAAGGGTAGGTAGGCATCACGTACGAATGATACATAGATTGTGTTAGGTGATATATTAAATGACATACGTCATAAAATGTTCAAAATTTGAAATAAAATTTCAAATTTTTATTAAAAATTAACAAAATAGATCACAGCTAGTGTTTGGAAAATTTACGTTATATATATAATATATATATGCTGTGTAAATTTATGACATTTGGTTGCAACTCTAACAACTCAGCAATCGTTAAACTTATTTAGTTAAAGTTTTTTCTGTTGGGTGTGTTTAAAGTTTACACATCTTTATCTAAAATATCTACTATACCTGTTTGGGAGCAGATTGATATACCTGTTCGAGAGCAGGCGTCAAATAACTCCATGTTTCCGACAATATAAGCTCTTTTTATATTGTCTGTAGTTCGGTTGTAATGCGGCGTTCATACTATAATGTCCCTGTTGTTTGGAACTTTTGTCCAACCCCCGTAGTCGCGACTCTACCGTATAGGCGGTGAGGGTGATACTCATACTATAAATCAATTGCCGAGGGTGTACGACATGCCCCTAGCTCCTACATTTTATCTTTACAGTAAACACCCTTTAGTGGTTCTTTTCCGTTATCCCCCAGCCCGCGTTTGCTCCAAAATGGTCAGATTCTGGAAATTTTAATGTTTTTGCGATTCTCGAGACCTGTTATCATTTCAACTAAATAATCGAATTTTTTTAATTTTAGATTTTTTCGGTTTCCTTGAGAGCCCAAAATTTTTTTGGAAAATTAGATTTTGCATACCATTGGACGCGGCTTGAAGAGCTGAATAGAATGGAGTTACTTAGAACGAGGTCCGGTAACCGAACCCTAAGCTATGGCCAAATACCATCAGATGCTGAGAGGCTCAATAATTGAACAGTTCTTGGCCATAAAACTTAGGATACGCTCACTGGATCTCGCTAAAAATAACATTTTTTCTATTCAGCTCGTCAAGCCTTTGGGTCGAACATTGGGTAAAATCCAATATTAAGAAAAAATTTTTGGGTTCCCAAGGGTTCCTTGGTAACCGAAAAAATCTAACAAAATCTAAAATTTAAAAAATCGATTTTTCTTATTTGAAATGATCAGAGTAGGTTTCCAGGATCACAAAAATACCAAAATTTCCAGAATCTGACCATTTTTGGGCAAACGCGGGCTGGGAGATAACGGAAAAGAACACCCTTAGCTACAAATTTAGTGCGAAATAACTATAACAGTCACCGTTTGTAGCTAATGTGGTTTATTAGACAATTCTGGTGTTTAAGCCAGCTTAAATTAACAATATTTGTATCTTGGCCAAATGAACGTTGAAGAAATAATGCCGCACACTGTCAATACAACTGGAAGAATACACAATGTGCTGGACACTGTCGAGATGTGGCAATACCCATAGTTAGGTACCTTTGAAAAAATTTATAAAACAAATGAGGGCGTCTAAGCCACCCTGTTGTCGACAGTGTGCTTGACACTGTATGGTGTACATAGGTTCCAAACGGTGGGGGACATTATAAAGTGAACGCCTCATAAGTAAAACCCAAATAGCACAAATTTTAACAGTATTTGTGGCTTTAGGTAACTAAAGCTTGCTGTGGTAGTAATATGTATTGCTGAAGTAAACGCTCATTCACGAACAAACAACTGGATAGGTTAAAATTTTACTGCCAAATCAAAGTTAATTTGTGTAGTTTATTATAGCCTCAAGCACGATCTAACACCACTTTGTCTAGTTTTAAATACCATTCGACTCGCATTAACTGGATGGAAAACATTCGAGATTTAAAGAGCTATTTCCATATCAGTGAAAGCCTAGGCTCGACCTAATGGGGCGTTCAAGTTAAGTAGAGTTTATAATGACTCTAAGCTGTCCAACAGTCTCATGAAAGCACACAGTTTCCTCATATAACTTTTCTAAGCACCCTGGACAACTAGATGAGTCCTACGTGACTGCAAGGTTTTGCATAGACAGTCTGCGCTGGCAATGAATTTTATCCCGTTGAGTCTGCCACGACTATAGCTAAAACACGCGCCAAAATTTTGATTTCATACTTTGGAGTCTGTCAAGAATTGCACTTGTCTAAAATTTTAAACTTTCCACAATGTAGCACTGCCAAAACTTGAATTTCCCGCCTCCGCATCTGTTAAAATTTGAATTTCTACTGTTATAGTATAAATCAAAACATTAACCGCATAAATCAGTACACCAAGGCACTATAGTCTGTCCTATATAGTCAATCTAAACTAGACAGATTATCCAGAGAGCTACATAAAGCTACAACATGTATAGCTAGCTCGTGCTATAGCAATGTCCATTGAATCTACTTTGATAGCTGCACAAGGCTAAGCCAAACTGCACTCAACTTATCGTAAACAATTCACAAGCTGGCCATCCATGAATCAAACTGATTTTAATAAAAGTCGACTTGGATTGCGAATGCCATCAGAATGGCATTGTATACTGTGAATTTACTGAAAAATTTTCTTTCTAGGATTTTCAGCGCCAAGGGTAACCATAAAATTGTAAAAAATTTTTGTAGTAGATGTGACTCTAACGGGTATTTTTAACCGCGTCATCAAATTCAAATGGTAGCAACGTTAACGAATGTTTGTTTTAAAATTTACCGTTTTCTGGCTGGAGACATGTAACCTAAAGAGGGATTTTGTTACTACAGAATACAAACCTGTTATTAACCCTGAGATTTGGCACCCATGATTCAGACTGAATAAATATTAAATTACGTTTGGTAAATAATGCAGCGTTGCCACATCAAAGTTTCCTTACAGTTTCGTAGTCGTTTAGTATAAAAGTATTAAATTTTTAAAACACTTAAAATATTTTGTGTATTATGCTATGTTCGGAAAACTGAATTCCGCACCAGGGATCGAACACGGAGTGCAAATGTGATAGCTAAACACGGAAACCACTTAGCTATATAGGAACTTTTGCTCGGTTCCTTAAGGGTTTTAGCGATCCGAATGAACAACAATGAGCGTGCAGTATATGTTATAGAAAAAACTCTGTTAATATTAAAATATCAGTTCACAATGTGAGCTGTCTGCATTTGTGGACAATGCACGTTGAAGAGTTCAAATATTTAATGCAAAAAATGTAATACTACCAACCCAACGATCTCAACGCAGTATCTGGTATACTCTATAGAACCATTTCGCAGATGCTCATAGGGGTAGGTTGTCAACCTCCTCTGTGCGAAGCTTTGACCCTACATTCCCTTTACCCTGACAGGCTGCCTAACCTTTCATGCAGGGGCTACAGGTCCATAACTCATAGGCGCCGAAACTGCTGCACCTCTCGCTTTTCTATACTGGCCGTTTGACACCACTTCAGAGGCCAAAAAATCTGTTCTCCTGAGTACCCAGGCGTCCTCTCTCGGGACCTAGGACTTCGATCATGTATATGAGCGATTGGACTTTTATACTTCAAGATCCTTTGTTCATAGGTGTCTGCAAATCATACAGAGGCTAGCTTTGATGCTCCAGGGGTAATAGCGGGTACCTAGGGAGCACGAGCAGTGCGAGCATGTCGTCCCCCGAGACAACGGAAGAGATAAAATATTAAAATATTTTTGAAATTTTTTGGAATCAAAAATTGACCAAGATTTTTCTCTGGATTTTTATTAATTTTCCACCAACGTTGGCCAATTATTCCCAATGTTTTCTCATTTTTTGCCGATTTGTGTCTACATTTACCAAAATTTGTCGCGGACTTTCGACTCGTGAGAGCGGAGTGCGGGTTCTCAAAAGATCAATAATTTTCCGAGGAGGGGGGACGAGACAGACGTCTCAACGTCAGGGAAGATAATTTCCCATTTTTCCTACGAGCATGCGTGCTGAAGATCTTATGTGAACACCATAACGTTTTGATAACTGGGCCAGCAAGACATCCACCAACTGAATATATCTGCTGTTGCTTCTTTATCATCGGAACGATTTTATATGATACCGAAATGGGGGAATTTTCTTTGAAGCTGAATTGTAGGATTGAAGACAACGTGAGAGCACAGCGACGATCATGCACTTGTGTCGAACACAAGACCCTACATCACCAGAAATAACTTACCAGTGACTACTATTATATTAGGAGTGATTATGAGGAGGATATTAGGATTGGTGTGTTCGGCGACTCATCCACATTTTTCTTCGTTTACATCTTGACTTAACTTTGCGAGAATAATGCTGTACAGTAAAGGTTGTAGATTTCAACCACTGCAGATCATGAAGCACTGAGTAAAGAAGTGATATACGTGGTGAGGGGATATCAGGGGATATCAGGGATTAGCGGGAGGAAGTCTCTTCGTGAGAATTAGAGGTCTTCGAGAGAGGAAGGTCGAGAATAGGTTATTTCAAAAAGTTGAGGAATTCCCCCATCGCCCCTCATTTATGACTTTTTTCCAATTTCACTCCAATTTTTGCCAAAATTTTGACCACTTTCTCGCACGTTGCAAAAACATTGGGCACGCGTTCGGCGTGAAGTGGGGTTTGGGGGGCTGAGTGTGCTACACCTAACGAGAGTCAAGGTGGTACCTGTTATGGATTTGCTTCGCCAGAACATTTTGGAATTACGTCCGAGCATGTTCTAGAAGCTCCTATCATGTACGAGGACATCCTCACACTTGGAGTGACGGCATCTTGATCCTTCTAGAATGTTCTACGGATTTCGAAGACTGATGTCATGATTATTCTAGAAGATTCTTAGATATATTTAAAGACGGTTGCTTACCACAACTTGACCTACTGTTTAGTTACTGCTGAAGTACTATTTCATTACTGTTCAGTTTACTGTTTCTTATTGTCTCGACTCAACGTTACTTTTACTGACTTGTTTACTACGTTTTGTTCACTTACTTCTGTTGGCTTTCAATAAACGTTTGTTTTCTGCAACTCAACGTGGATCTACGCCGCTGGGAATACAACAGAAGCTTTCTGGCGCACTGAGTAGGATCTTGTTCAACACTACAATCGACTGTCACATAGTCAACGGTTTGATCAAGATCGAAGTCATCGCATCATGGCCGAATTCAAGGACCTGATGGTACTCATGCAGCAACAACTTCAGCAACAACAAGAAATGATGGTGAAGATGAAGCAACAACGGAAGGACGATCAGACAAGATTCAAAAATATACTTGGGAAGATCACGTCAGGTACGACTTTAACTTCTACTTGAACGGTCACCTCGGCCACTCCGAACTTCCCTCCTTTTGATTCAACGTCTGAACTTTGGACCGATTATTACGCTAGGTTCTGCACCTTCCTGGGCGCTCATTCTGTTTCGGACAATAAGAAAGCCCAAGTATTTCTTACGAACCAATCAGCCACTACGTACAAGCTATTGGTTAATCTCGCGGCTCAAAAGACCCTTCCTACTGATATCAACGAACTGACTTTTAACGAAATAGTCGCCTTCATGAAAGATCAGTTGGATCCAAAACGTTTCATCGTCCGGGAACTATTCAAGTTCTGGAGCGATATGCAGCGCAAACCCGGCGAAACAATTCAGGAACTGGCGGCGCGCATTCGCCAAGACGCTGCAACGTGCGACTTTGCGTCTGTTAAGGACCCCCAGGACGAGGCATTGCGCACTCGCTTCATTTGCTCTTTCTACAATGAAGCCGTTTTCAAGGCCCTTTTCAAGATCAAAGACGACGAACTGAATTTCGCTCGCGCAATTGAAATCGCAACTGAAATGGAAGATGCCGCTAAAGTCGCCAAAGAAACCGTCTACGACTCCAAACCAAAGCTGGTCAATGAAGCAGCATCACAAAGCCCATGCAATGGAATCGTCAGAGAATTTCAGTGATTCGGGCAAGACAAAGGTAACTTGCTACCGCTGCGGTCAACCTAACCACAAGGCAAACGATTGCCGATTCAAAGAGGCTAACTGCAACCATTGCAATCTCAAGGGTCATTTGGAGAAGGTCTGCCGCAAAAAGATGCTTTCCACATCAAAGACAAGCAAAAATTCCGTGAAAAGAATTGAATTCATCAACTCGGTCAAGGAATCCCACGACAATATGCCAAAGCTTGTAGTACCACTAGAGATTAATGGCAAACGGTGCGTGCTTGAGCTGGATACTGCCACTACAGGTAATTTCATATCCACTGACTACTGGCATAGGTTGGGACGGCCGAAGTTAGATAACCCCTGCTGCCGCTATGAGACCGCCAGCAAACATGATTTGCCAGTGAAAGGCACTTTCGTTAGGAATACTCGTTGCCAAGGGTCAGAGCTTGGTTGTGACGTTCGATTTACGGTAACCGACATTCCTGTCTTGAACCTCCTTGGACGAGAGGCAACCAAACAGTTGGGAATCTCCGTGGATAAGGCAATGGACAATGTAATTTCTTGCAACGCAGTATTTAGTCATCTCAAGGCTGACATTATGCTACGAGACCAATGCAAAGAACTCTGCGAAGAATTCTCCAACCTTTGGAAGTCAGAACTGGGATCCCTTAAAGACTTTGAACTAGAAGTCAAATTCAAGCGACAGACCCACCCGATTTTCTGCAAAGCAAGACCGGTTCCTTTTGCCATCCAAGCCAAGCTTTTGGAGAAAGAGTACGAAAGCGGCATTGCTAAAAGAATTTGGGAGCCGACTCAGTTCAATGAGTACGGCACGCCAGTTGTTCCCGTTCGCAAGGCACTCCGCCCAGGTGAGACTAAGCCTGCATTGCATGTTTGTGGTGACTATTCTGTCCGTATAAAAACCGGCAGCTAAAAGACCATCGACACCCGCTACCTCTTACGGAGGATCTCTTACGTAAACTAGGAGGTGGATACGGGTTTACAAAAATTGATCTGGCCGATGCGTATAACCAGATCAAACTAGACCCAAGAAGCCAAAGGAAACTTGCTCTCAATGCACACAAAGGTGTGGTTCTTCAAAAACGACTGCCGTTTGGCATCAAGTCCGCTCCAGGTTACTTTCAGTAAACCATGGATCAGCTTACACAAGATCTACCTGGTATTACTGTCTATCTGGATGACATTTTGGTCAGTGGCAAGGATGCTAATGATTATCTGCGGAATCTCCGACGATTACTTCAGCGTCTAGATATTAAAGGACTCCGCTGCCGACTGGAAAAATGTCAGTTTGCACAACCGTGGGTTGAATATCTTGGACACTTACTGTCCAAAGAAGGAATCACCAAAGGACCAAAGGTCGATGATCTCCTCAAATTACCGGCACCACAAGACGTGTCCAATCTGAGAGCATTCTTGATCTCGGTACAGTTTTACGCCAAGTTCCTTCCTACCAACCCGGCTACAATTTCCGAACCACTGTTCCGTCTTTACAAAGAAGAAGACGCCCTGCAAATGGGACGCAGAACAACAATCTGCATTCGATCGACTAAAGCAATTTCTTTCCTCTGATAACGTGCTGGCTCATTATAACGAATCAATATCATTAGGAGTTGCTTGCGATGCTTCCAACGTTGGAATTGGTGCAGTATGCACTGCTATCCAGATGGAAGCGAGCGGCCAATTTGCAACGTCTCAAAAATTCTTAATGAATCCCAGAACTACAGTCAGATTCAGAAGGAAGCACTGGCTATTGTCTTCGGGTTAAAGAAATTTTACTAATACCTTTATGCAAGGAAAGTTACGTTGGTCACAGATCATCGACCACTTATTGCCATGTTTGGGCCCGGAAAAGAAACACTGATTCTCGCCGCAAACAGATTGACACGTTGGGCTCTCATGTTGGGACAATTTAATTACCAAATTGAATTCCGCAAAACAGCTGATCATGCCAATGCTGATGTACTGAGTCGTCTACCTGCGACTGACGATTTCCAGTTCGACAGGGAGGAAAGCGAAGACGATGCAGCTATGGTCTGTGCCATTCAAGACATCAGTAACAAAGTCACTCCTGCTAACAAACATTCACTGACCCGCTAATCGGCGAAAGATCCAATCATTTCAGTAGTGCTTCGATTCACGCGTGAAGGATGGCCGCCAAAGAAGAACGACGAAGGCACGGAAATGCAACGTTACCGTAAGTTTGCTGATTCACTATCTATTGTTAACGGTTGCTTAGTACTTGGCTCCAGAGTAGTGATCCCTGCCAATCTTCGCCGCGATGTCTTGGAATTGTTGCACCTGGGACACCTTGGCATGCAGCGTATGAAGCTGCTTGCACGTACGGCTGTCTACTGGCCAAATATTGATGATGACATCGAAGCAACCTGCCGCACTTGCACCGGCTGTGGGGAGCACCAAAACAATCCATCAAAACCGGCAATTCATCCATGGATGCTACCAGAAAAACCATGCAGCCGTTTGCATCTTGATCACGCTATTAATTTCCTGGTGACTAATTGGATGGTTTTAACGGGCGCATATTCAAAATATTCCTGTATTCATACAACTCAATCGGTCACGGCAAAGGCAGCGATTGGTCTCAAGGAACAGGACTTTGCTCATTTCGGATATCCTCATACATTGGTCACGGACAATGCATCAGCATTCATGACGGAAAAATTCCAGGCATGGTGCAAAGAACGAGGAATTACTCATCTTACAGGTGCTTCGTATCATCCTGCTACGAATGGATCCGCAGAACGACTCGTCCAAACTTTCAAGCAAGCTTTACGGAAATCAAGTCTTCCTCCGAGAAAAGCCTTGCAAGAGTTCCTGATGCAATAGCGTCGCACTCCTAACTCCATCGGATATTCTCCCAGTGAGTTACTCAATTCGAGACAAATTCGGACGAAAATCGACACTCTGCTTCCGTCCCCAGCTTACACTGCTCAAGGTAAGCAAGCCAAAGAAGCTAGCAAATCCCAATTTCAAACTGTTGCAAAAGTGGACCCTGCTTATAAAAAGTCGGTGATCCGGTGTATGCTCCGTACATTGGACCCCATCACGACAAGCAGCCACGTTGGGTGCCCGCTGTAGTCATACAGCGAAAAGGCAGCCGAACTGTCAACGTCCGTGTTTATCCATGGGGACCCATCTGGCGGCGACGCGTCGAACAACTGCAGCCAAGGCACGTTTCTCAAGATGACAACGAACCTGGTGCAGATGTCGATTCAACAGGTGCCACAAATACTGCGGATAATGATCCGTTGGAAATCGCCGAAGTACCTCAGACAGGAGGAGAAAAAATTATCGACGATGCGTCCAGTTGCGGCGGTCAGCAACTACGGCGTTCAAAGCGGACAACAAAAGGGCGTCCGCTTAAACACTATTCGCCGTCAAGGTAAACATTCGGCTAGGCGGGGAGGTGTTATGGATTTGCTTCGCCAGAACATTTTGGAATTACATTCGATCCTGTTCTGGAAGCTCCTATGATGTACGAGGACTTCCTCACACGTGGAGTGATGACATCTCGATCCTTTCTAGAATGTTCTACGGATTTCGAAGACTGATGTCATGATTATTCTAGAAGATTCTTTGATTATATTCAAAGACGGTTGCTTACCACAACTTGAGCTACTGTTTAGTTACTGCTGAAGTACTGTTTCATTACTGTTCAGTTTACTGTTTCTTACTGTCTCGATTCAACTTTACTTTTGTTGCCTTGTTTACTGCGTTTTGTTCACTAACTTCTGTTGGCTTTCAATAAACGTTTGTTTTCTGCAACTCAACGTGGATCTATGCCTCTGAGAATACAACAGTACTTTCCCTCAGGGAGCAGACCAGGGTACTGGGAGAGTCTGAAACCTCACGAGGATAGCCCTTCTGAACCCCTGCTTCGCCAATAAGAGAAATAACTACTTGAAACGACGTTAGATTATACATATTTGTTTCACAAAACAGGATGCCTTGCAACCTAATTGATATGGAAAAACTACCACTGAGGCTCGCTTTCTAGTAAGGTTAATTTAGTAATCGAAGTATACGAGCTTTTTATTTATTGTATACTCGGAATTACGAACTATTGTGATGAATTATAAGTTACTTTATTGCATTTTGATTTTAGATGTTTGTATTACATTTTATAGTGATACATACGCTTTTTCAACCAAATTCAGAAAATTCATACTATTTTAAGTTACTATGTTAGTGATTACCTTATAAACCCGTGAACTTTAGGTTATACATCAAACGTAATTTCTCTAGCAAAAATTTTAATTTTTATGTGTAAAATTAATGTATGCTGATGTCACGGCGTAAATTACGTAGCTAGTTTAGAAGTATTTATGAATGAATTAGTTCAAATCGTCGAATATGCTAGGGTGTCTGGTAGGCTACCAAGGTTCCTAGGGGCTCCAAAACATTAATTCCCTGTTCCCAACCAAAATTTTGGTATTATACTTTTCCTATGTTAACTGTTTCCTCCCTTCTGATCCTTGTTTCTTCCATTCTTTTGTTTTCTTGACTTCTTTTTGCGTTCGTCCTAATTGTTAGGGGTTCACTAGCCTACAGAAGGGAAACCGGTCCAAACTGCCCCAAAATCTTAAAATTTTCCTAAAAACCCGGGCTTTCACTGCTTTAATTATTATACAACCCATATCCCAGTGCTTATCCTAAGTTCTTAAATTTTTTGTTTTGTTGTTTTGTTTAAGATTATGCCAATTTGCATAATCTTCGTCAGTTTGTGTTTTTAGCCAACATGTAGTAAGCTGCTTTAGTTTAAAATTGTTTCAGTTGTGTGGTAGCAGCGACAGAATTAGGTCGCTAGCACCATAACTTTAATTTAGTACGTAAATAATTACGTACTTAAAGCTTCATGTGCTTGAATTTTCTTCCGGCTTATGGCTTATTGTAACTGCGTAAAGAAGTACGCGCCATGGTTTTATAATTAAAGTTTAGGAACCAGCGAAATAGCATGTTAATAATACGGTAGGTCTTCTGACATATAACAGTGCAGTGAATGTCTGGCTTGATCAGATTAGACACTGAGACTCCTAGGTCTTTGATATATACAATTGTTTATAGTTAGACTGCTTTACTATTTGATATTCTAACTGTGGATGTTTAGACCCTATATGGAGTACTGTACATTCAGCATATGATAAGCTAAGTTGCCGTTCGTTGGCCCATGAATCAACGTAACTAATTGCTCACCTCAGATTATCGGCGGCAATATGAGGTTGTGTTCTTTTGAGGCAATATGTATTAGTACTGTTGATAGCGTATTAGCAGATAATCAGTTAGTAATATGTACAAACTTTGGCCCAAAAGCGTTGAGTGAGAACTACCAGGGTGTACAGCCCAAGTGGGTCAGGGGTAGTACCAATATCGCGTTAACTGTGGCAAAATTTTCCTAACACGGCTTAACTGGTATCGCTATTCTTGAGTAGAACGGGTGAATAAGGGGTGAAGTTTCGGAAATCCCTCTAGCCACTTGAACCTTTCTTATTATCACTTTAGCTAGACGTCCGGGGGCCAAAGATCTTGAGAAAATAACTGAATTGTAGCTTGCCACTACTACACACTTTTTATAATAGCGTATCGCGTCAGCCGTCCTATGACAGGTACATTAACGTAACGGTCGTATTAGCAATAATTCTAAGGATCTAAGTTGAGCTAATCAGATACTCGTAGTCAGCCGTTTGGGGGCGAAGGGTGTAAACCTCAAAAGAGTATTAATAGAATTAGCGATACCTAAACATTGAATAATAGAATATAGATGATTCAAAGAACGAAGCATTGAGTGGCTTCTTCAACAAAAAATTAGCTGAAACTTTAGACGTTTCGACTTGTAAAGAAACAAAATTACCGGTGATAACTATAGCCTATTAATTTCTGGTGCTCAAGAACTGTGTCTTACTTACATCCTGATATATATTTTAAATAAACATTTCAATTACCTACTTGCTTTGGTGCTCAATTGTCTAAAATTCGATTGAATCGAGCTATATCATTCACGCCGTCTCGCTATGCCAAATCCAGTCGCATCATTGTTAAAAGGATAGGCACACGTAAAAAGAAGGCGACCACTTATTCCCCACCGGCATACTACTGGCCACACTTCGAACGCCATAACTGCAGTGACGAATCCCGTCCCCACTTTAATAACCGGTGCCCGTCATAAAATATTCCCCGACCAACCCCTACCCCATTCAAAACATTAAAATATAACACTAATCTGCATAAATGGCACTAATTTATGCAGATAGCTAACAGAAGTTAGTATTGTTTAGTTTTAATTTTGTGTCAGTTGAAGTGCGACAGTTGAAGGCTTGGTCGTAGCGTTACTTGTTCGATCTATCAGGAAAAAATACGCGCCGTTTATTTGCAACCTTGTGGCTACATCATGATAGCATAAAGAATTATGCCAGTATTTCATTAGTTTTAATTTCGTTAAATTTTGACGACATAGCTACCCTTTCTAAAGTAGCCTAGCCTAACGACTACGCTTTGTTTTTGTTAGGGGTTGGCCAGGCTGCCAGGGGGGTTCCGGTCCAAACCCTCCCAAAACCCAGAATGGAGAACCTTCCTTCCCCTCTGCGTCCATGGGTTATGGTTTCGTTTTGTTTTGTTTTAATGCTAATTTGCATAATTAGCATTATTTGTGTTTAGTGCCTATATAACATGTGTTAGCTGAGTTTTGTTCGTTTTTGGTTTAGTCTTAAGTGTTGACTTCGGAGCATTAGACGTACTATTTTTGAGCTTAGAGGCGCTTTATGTATATAAACCAATTCTTTTACAGTTAACGGGATTCTGTGTACGAAAACTTCTGGCTTCTCGAATTCCTATTATGAGTTTCGGATTGTGATTACTTGTTTACGTGGCTGACCTAGCTGATGTTCAATGTTATATATTGAATTTTGTATCGCTATTTATATACTGGATTTATTGCTTTATTGGTTTTATTGCGCTTTCTGGCTTGAGACTTACCGAAAGAGACTTACCGCGGAGTGAAATAACAACCTGATAGCAGTCAATGTTTGCTTTAAACCTTGTCAACAATCAATGTGAAGTAACAATGTCACAATGCATTTAGGTACTTATTACGTATCAATTTATCTTATTCCTAATATTTTCCCAAATAAAAACCTGAGCTAGCAGGAGCGTAAACTAACGGTAACCATATTGGAAATAACACACGCCTAGCTGATTCGTCCGGCAGCGGGAACGTTAACATAAGGAAGTATTAGAGTAAATCTAAGACCTTAGGAAAAGGTAATTCAATAAACGTACGAGTCCAACCGTCCGGCGACTACGTACCAACCCAACAGGGAAAGTAATAAATACTAGTTACTCAGGATCGATTAGTAAACCGTCCGGCCACTGGTAGCTCTAAGGAAACTAAATAGCGTAATTCTAAGGCAAAGGTTAAGCTACTCAAATAAACGTACAAATCCAACCGTCCGGCGATCTCGTACAAACCTCAGAAGAGGAAAATATAAGGAAACTAATTAGCGTAAATCTAAGGAACAGATTAAGGTACTCAAATGAACGTGCGGATCCTACCGTCCGGCGATCTCGTACGAACCTCACAGGAGGACCTAGTAATACATATAGTGTGGTTAACTAAAAAAAATCAAATTTTTATATATTCTTGTAAGTTTAACAATTGTAGTTGGAAATGCTTGAAAATCCTATAGTAAACGTAGCATTGAATACATTATTCAAAAACGCATGGTCTATTGGTATTTTCGGGCGAAAACGTCCAAAAATTACAAAAAATTGTGATTTTTATTTCATTTATGTTTTAACGAAAAAAATGTTTTTAACCAAAAAAATGCAAGCTAAAATTTTCAACAACTGAACAAGGGATCGTAGTTGTCGATGTCTGATGCCAGTTTTAATAGTTCGTAGTGTGGTTTTCTGCCACAACATTGCTAGACCAATCGAGTGATGTTAAGTGCTATGAAGCCAGTTCGTAATGATGACGCGCGACTACTGCCATACTGCTGCTATCTTGCCAGATATGTATATAATTAGGTTAATATATTCACGCATGTACATAATTATATATACGTACGTATAATGTTGTATAACATAAAAAACCAACCTGTAAATCTGCGTCCTTTGCGGCCGCCAATGTGTAGGAATTGCTTGTTTCATCCTGAAATAGGACAGAGGCGGCAGCAGCAGTTGGCAGAAGGCGCATGCTGTGGTAAAATTATCATTTTGGCTTCACAGTATGTAACGTCACTTATGTATTGGTGCTGGCGATTGTGGGCAGAATGTTTAGCTGGAGCGGCGTCGACTAGCATCAAACAGCAAATATATATCCTGTTTTCTGTTCAAAACACATAGCGCCACCATTGTTTTACTGGTTAGTAGAAGTCATTTTATCGTTTTTTATTTTTGTTTTTTATACTTTTTTACTGATTTTATTTGCTTTTTTTATTTTTACATGTTAAAATAGTTCATTTGGTACAGATTTAAGCTTGTTGGGAAGTACCAGGCTTCGGCGATGTCTCCATAGCAGACATCCCTGTTGTTGTAGCTTTAGCACCTTCCGGTTCCCAACTGTCATCTTTTTCCAGCCGAAACAGCAATCTCTTATAATTATGCTAAACGGATTGTATGTAGTCGTCGTCGTGAAAGATATAAGACTCTTCGCCCTTGGCACGTGACCGAGGGTTGGCCTTGGTGCCGCCACTAGATGATACCTTTAGCGGTCCAAAATAAACCTGACGAACCTTGACAGCTTTATCAGTTGTTTTTGGCCAAACAAAAGATCGCGGTGCAGGTGCTCGGCGCAAGAATTTCAACTCAAGCTCATTATTCGGACTATCTTCATCAACGCCGATAACACGTAGCAGCATGCCGACATACACCGATTCCTTGAAGAAAACCGCGTAAAACTGGTTATCAGTGGTGGATAAATCAACAAGTCGACTGTGGACATGAGCTAGATGTTGTGTCAACTTCTTGTAGGACATAGTGATTGGAAATGGATCTTCCACTTCAGATGATGAGGAATCGGTCAGCTTTGGGGTTTCTGAAGATTCGGAATCTGACGAAATATCTTTCAGGTTTTTGGCGGCTGTTGCTCTGACAGGTTCAGTTCTTGAACTGGTTGGTGTCTTAGCTGCTCTCTTTTGGAGCCTTTTCCCTTTTTTGTTGACGGATTTTTGCTTCCTGGAACGAATGGCTTGACGTTAGGCGCTCGCTTGATTTTGGTCGTTTTTTTCGTCGTCTGTGCGGTTCCATCAGTTTCTCGACAAGTTGAGCTTCTTTTTGGCGATCTTCTTCTGGTGAAAGCATTTGTTTATGAAGGCTTCTACGGACACTCGGTTTTTGATATGTTGTACTAACTATATCAGGATGTGCCCAAACAGGAACCCATGTCAAGGTCCACACGGCGACACATTCTGGCGTTGGTTTCGGAACGCTCGGCGTAGGTTCAATTGATGGCTTGGGCGGTATTTGCAAAGGCGGCAATTGAGCTGAATACTGCGACATAGCAGGTGAATCCAGAGCTACGCTAGAATTGGCTGTATCCGCCTTGCGAGGACTTGGCAAGCTAGTCAACTCTTCATATAGTTCATCCGTGAGCTCGGGCTTACCACGTTTAACATATTCATCCCATGCACCCCATAAATCCATTCATCCCATTCAAATCATCCCATTCATCCCTAAATTCAAGTATATACTAGATAACTTACTCACAATAATTGTGCGCTCAATCCTGAGTTGGAGAGAATTTATCCAGTGCAAGGTTCGCTTAACAACAATAAAACGCAACGACATTGGGCCTAAGCGATGCAAAAACGGGTTTTCGATTGCTGAGTGTCAGAAGTATATGGAGTCGTGGAAATAACTGCGCTAAGCAAGTCGTGCTTGAGGTGGCTAAGTATATGGAAAATATAGGACACGTGGCTCAAATAATAGCTTTACGGGAACCGAACCGGTGTGCTATCAAAGATTGTGTATTTTACTAACTTGGAATAAACATTCTAATTTCGGTTGGTTTGCCTTCATATCGAATCAAGTATCAAGCAAATCGAGTTGTCACGCAGCAGCGCTGTAGGAAATAAAAATACACTGACCTAATAACGCGCGCCAAGGTTCAACAAATAATCCCCACCGGCATACTACTGGCCACACGTATGGACCACACATCTTCTAGCGACGAATGCCGTCCCATTTTAATAATCCGATAGCCTCCATAATAAATTATACTCCCACCCTCCCCCAATCAATCCTTAAAAATATAACAGTTTTATGAGCTCTGTCACGGCTGTTTAAAGGTTGATGCTTGGTTTTTCAAGGTTCTTAAGGACTTGTATGGGTACTAAAATTATAGGCGTAAAAAGAATTACGTACGTTCTAAATGTGTGCAGGGAATATTATTGTGGTTTCTCAAGTTTGGCTTTCCTGATTTAAGAATTTATATTATCGGCTCAGAACGTCACAAATAAGTATTCTAAAATTATCCAGTAATAACTTTAGTAATATTGGAAATTCCCGAGTAAAAACTTAGGGCTAAATAAGTAATGGTATTGGTGATAACGTATCAACTACTAGTAGTTAGTAATACTTCAAAACATCGGCCCTGGGTGGAGTGATTTGTCTCGTGGCGTTAGATTTCAGTGAATTGCCTGAGAATAACCCGGGGCGAAGATTCGGTTACCGCATCGCGCTACCCTGATTCCCAATTACCAACTTCGGCTAGCCATCCGGGAGCCGGAGCAAATTGAGAGAATAACTGAAAAGTATCTTGCCACTACCAGACAAATCACTCCACCCAGGGCCGATGTTTTGAAGTATTACTAACTACTAGTAGTTGATACGTTATCACCAATACCATTACTTATTTAGCCCTAAGTTTTTACTCGGGAATTTCCAATATTACTAAAGTTATTACTGGATGGATAATCTTTAGAATACTTATTTGTGACGTTATTAGCAGATAATATAAATTCTTAAATAAGGAAAGCCAAACTTGAGAAAAACCACAATAATATTCCCTGCACACATTTAGAACGTCCACGTAATTCTTTTTACGCCCTATTAATTGCACTACCCATACAAGTCCTTAAGAACCTTGAAAAACCAAGCATCAACCTTTAAACAGCCGTGACAGAGCTCATAAAACTGTTATATTTTTAAGGATTGATTGGGGGAGGGTGGGAGTATAATTTATTATGGAGGCTATCGGATTATTAAAATGGGACGGCATTCGTCGCTAGAAGATGTGTGGTCCATACGTGTGGCCAGTAGTATGCCGGTGGGGATTATTTGTTGAACCTTGGCGCGCGTTATTAGGTCAGTGTAATTTTTATTTCTCTACAGCGCTGCTGCGTGACAACTCCGATTTGCTTGATACTTGATTCGATATGAAGGCAAACCAACCGAAATTAGAATGTTTATTCCAAGTTAGTAAAATACACAATCTTTGATCGCGCGGCGGTTCGGTTCCCGTAAAGCTCTGTCTTTGAGCCACGGTGTCCCTCATATTTTCCATATACTTCGCCACCTCAAGCACAATTTGCTTTCAGCGCAGTTATTTCCACGACTCCCATATACTTCTGACACTCAGCAATCGAAAACCCGTTTTTGCATCGCTTAGGCCCAATGTCGGTTGCGTTTTATTGTTGTTAAGCGAACCTTGCACTGGATAAATTCTCTCCAACTCAGGATTGAGCGCACAATTATTGTGAGTAAGTTATCTAAGTATATACTTGAATTTAGGGATGAATGGGATGATTTGAATGGGATGAATGGATTTATGGGGTGCATGGGATGAATATGT
>JASANE010027362.1:0-52921 GCA_030248225.1 Trileptium ribeirensis
AGCTTTACGAAGGTCTTCCTTCGAAATTTCCACAATCAACCACTGGTAATACTTTCCTCATATTAGATGACCTAATACTAGAAGCATCAAATGATAAAAAAATTGGCTGCGGCGTTTTCCAAAATGCGATATAATAAACTAAGTACAATTTTTGTCACCCAAAACCTATATTGCCAAGGTGAATACATGCGAACCATTACACGCAATGCACAGTATATGGTGCTTTTTCCAAATTTTAGAGATCAGTATGATTTTTACCCTTGAGAGACAAATGTGGCTCTCAAAACCGCATTTCCTCGTGAGCGCTTTCGAACAAGCTACAAAGACACCATATGGGTATCTTTTCCTAGATTTGAAGGCGACCACAGAAAACATTCTAAGGGTTCGAGAAAAGATATTTCCCGATGATGATCAGATGTATGTATATGCTTAAAAGAAACTGTATTTTATAGATGTAGAAAAAATGTCGCAACATATGGAAAAACATAAAATTTCTTTAAAGTTTTTGAACGAATCATCGTCAAGAGTTGTCACAGCGGTTATAAAAGTTGCTCCAGATTCACTTATACGAGCGTTTTTCGAAATAGCATATAACGCGCTAGCGAGTGCAAAGACGCGTAGAAAAATTCTTAAAAAAGCTCGCAAATAAGAAAACAACAGCTTTTCAGAAACGAAAAATATTAAAACCGAAACTTGTAAAATATTTAACTGGTTATTTCAGCAAATATTATGGCACGTAAAATGGCTGTAATTCCAGTAAGTTGGCTTGATGTAATGAGAAATGGTGGGTTGCAAGAAAACCAGATGCATCGATAAGAAACGAAGTTTCTTTGTACCAGCACCAAGAGCAGAAAAATGACCTATCTTTAATGTTTCCTAAGAATTTGCGTAATAAAGCGAAGTTAATGTTGAATAGTATAAAAAATTTAAACCTTAATGAAAACAATCATTTTATTTATCCCATAAATATTTTTGACATTTTTGATCTTATTAAATACTTTCTGTCTGACGTTAATTTCTCACCTCCACGACCTTTAGATTCTGAAAAGTTTGAGACGCTACTTTCAGGTGTACCAGGGTCGGCGTTTGGGCGGGGAAGAAAAAATAAAATGGCGTCACCGTGGGAAAGTATATACTACCTAACTAATCAATCATCAGGTGTCGCGAAAAGCTATATAAAGTCTCGATGCTAGCACCCAAATTCATGTTGTGTTGACTGCAATGGAGCATACAAAATACTGTACTCCTGTTGACAATACACCACTCGTACTTTTTCGATCAGGGTGGAGTGTATTCAGCAATTTTAACGTTGGTAAAATTTTTGTCAATGGCGTCAATTACAACTGTGTTGAGCAGTGGTATCAAAGCGAGAAAGATCGCTATTTTAATGACGACGCTTGTTATAAAGCAATCATGAATACATATAAACCGTCACAGCAGAAGAAAATTGGTCGTGAAGTGACAAACCTTGATGAAAAACGGGGAGATACAACACGGTAATGCTGTATCTATCATGAAGGTTGGTCTATCACACGTAAATGCAGCTCTTATTGGGACCTAGAATACTTTAATAGCAGAAGCGTCCGAATGGGATAACTATTGGGGTATAGGAAAGAGTATTTTTATAAAGAGTTTAAATGGAGATTGTTGTGAGAAAGTTAAATGATTTGACAGTACAGCGTACTATACCAATTGAAGTTGATTACGTCCTTGTGATGGGTTACAAGTTATTTGGATCCATAGATAAAAATAAAATGCCTTATATAATAAAAGCAAATTTTATTGAACCTAAAATTTTAAATTGTGATTTTGCAGAAACCCTTTGTGTTTTAACTGGACAAAAAGTGGACACTTGCTCCAAATTGAAGAATAAATTTATTCAGACCTAGTTTTCGAGGTAACGGACAATGTAGGAAATGTGATTTCCTCGTTCGCAGATAAAGTTTTGTCCTTACATTTAAAGTTTATAAAAACATGAAAAGGATTTCAGTCTGTTAATATTTAGAACAATGTCTATTAGTGTAAAAATCAACCCAGTTTTCCAGGGACAGAGACAAAAACCCAAGCGCAAGAATCTGAAACCTAACCGAAAGAGTTTTAAGCCTAAGCGGCAAACGTTAAAACGTAAAAAAGTTGAGACGAAAGTTTAAAAAACATGAAAAGAAATTGAAACATTTAAAATCTAAGAAAATTTTCTAATATGGAAAACAGTACTCTGAACTGAAGCCGAAGACCACAACAACAAAATGAGATTGAAAGCTGTCAGCTTGCCGAGTTTACCAGTGTCAGCGGACAAACGATTGAGGATGCTGTAATACCACTGGAATTTAAGATTCCAAAGTCCGACTACTTGTTTCTCAAATTCAAAGTAAAGCTGATCACTAAATCGGAACCTCAAACACCCAAAGCCCAGCCAACAAGCCACCTCCAAAGAAACGAAATAAAAGACAAAGCCTTGGAGTTGTGGCTTGTAATCAATTTGGCTATGCAGTATTTACTCAGGTTGATGTCAAAATCAACATTGAAATAATAACGTCAAACCCGCTTGTTATTAACGCAAAAAGCTGTCCTGAGGTTTATGCAAGTCTGTTACATCGACTAAACTATGGGAACCGGGATCTCGGCTTCTCTCCTATCGACATGTTTGGAGGGTTTGGGATATTTGTTGTGGACGTGTCTCCAGATCATTCAAGCAGTTGTGGCAGCTATATCTCGAAGGTAAAGGATGACATCAGATTGATAATCGACTTTGCGAAAACTCCAAACGAATCTATGGCTCTGTTCGTTATGGGGAACTTTACCAAAACTCTGAAGATGTTTAAAGATGATAAAATTGAATGGTTGTAAATTTAATGTTTGTGTTTAAATGTGTTGTTGAATTTATATAATAAAAAACCCAAAAAAAATTAGCACATGAAAAGGATTTGTGCATGATTTTATAAATGCAATATGGATACCCTACGTAAACTTTTCTCAAAGCGTGAAGAAGAACAACTTCTTGAGCTGAAACAGCAGATTGGTGTACTACGCGAGCAGGAGGGTCTGGGAATGGACGTACCAGATACATTCCCACCCTCTGTGGAGTTGTTGGAACTGCGTCGGAAACGTCGAAAGAAGTAACTACAACAGTGGTCGTGTTTGGAATGGGATGCCAAGACATCCCACACATTATCTTTGATTAAATGCTTAGTAGTAATACTATGTGTGTATAGGTTGCTTGTTTGGGAACCAGCTGACTGTTGCATCTTAGAAGGCAGGTTACCGGCTCGAAGTGTCTACGGTAACACGTTGCCAACAGAGTAGGCAATCCCATCAGCTGGATTGGTACAAGCAACAAAAAAGGAAGTCCAGCATACCTAATGCCAGACTCTAAAAACGCGTTCCGCTATTTAACGTCCCAGGTGAGACGAGAAGCATCTGTGACTTAGCCTTAGAGTGAAGTTGGTATGCCTTCCACTACCGAGGATGATGGGGGACTGTTAGCTGAGCGGATCATAGGTGCGCATGGTGCAAAGAAACAACACCTGTAACCGCCTTCGCTCTACCTAATGTTGCACATCATCCTCATACTTCACCATATGTTGTCCAAGTGCAAATGTTTAATGTCACTCACCACCACATCTTCTCAAACCACATGAGATCACATACTTTGAATAAAGTACAAGTTATTAGAATAGTTGTCCTTTAACGCCGGACAGGCATGTCTTGCAAGGCCAGACTCAGCGCTTTACTATTAGTAGTGTAAGAGAAACCAAACACAAGACTTTAAGCAAGACTGACAAGTTTAATGAATTTGCACTCATTTATATACTGACGAAATTGCTTAAGGCCAATTTTTACAAAAATCGTATACACATTTTAAGCAAGTTTTAAAACTAATATACGCTGTTAATATTGCGCATTAGTTGTTGATAAAATTTGAGATGCAAAAATATCATATACCTCATAAATTTTATTCAAAATACATAAGTTGCTGCAATTATTGTATGAAATTATACCGTATATACCAAGTTAAAATACAATTTTAAATATGTAATATCATACATAGTAGTAATATATTAATGCATAAATATGTGTGAATCCGTTAGATGTCAACCGAGTGAAAAGTGGGTACTGGAAAATTGCACACTGCAATACCGTTATTTTTGAAGTATTACAGCCACCCCGGACGTGGATTCAATCACTTATAGTTCGTGCGTTCAATATTGCTTCGATGGTGGCAACTGGCTTAACACGACCAGAACCCGCGTGCAGCAACATCGTCACAAGGCATTATTGGCTTTTTATAGAAATACGGTTGCCAAACCATATTCCACCAAACCCTGATAATGATGCTGAGGGAAAGGATCCTACAGAATGGAAGGAGGGTCGTCAGGGTCATCCTCGTTTTGACGGTTTAACAGAAAAAACACTCAGGGGGGTCCAATACCACTTCTAGGGAGGGAACATACAACTCCTGTATAATGCGCAATATACCCGCATACCTTTCTGGGAAAAGCCATTCAAATAGTGGACATAATTGAGGGCCAATCTCGTCAAAATGACTGAGCATGCACATTATAAAATTTAGCCTAACCAGCTGAATGACTGCGGATAGATGGGATAATGGAAAAAGTAGATAAATTTCAGGGTGCTCATCCTTAATGAGATTTAAAAGAGCCAAGAGAAAGAAAAAAGTAAGGGTGTAACACTAAGGGACCGGACAGAAACGCATTTTAGTAATACAATAAACAGCAAAATGAAATTGAATAATTAACAAACTTGATGACAACAGAAACTGACAGTTTCTTATATACTCATCAAAACGCTTGGGTAAATTTTTTAAAAGAAGTTTTGATTTTCGGAAACTTTTAACCTTTTATTAAAATTTTGTGAATTTTGAAGATAAAGTTACTTAAAATTTTAGTTTCACACTTGGTTGCAAAATTTGTTTTAACGGCAAAGTTAAAAAGCCATTAAAAATGCATTAGCTACGCTTGAGTGCAAAAAGCGTGCTAATGACCATCTCAAAAATCGATTAAAATGATGGATACTAACAGCCTAAATTTTTGATTGACAAAATGAAACTAATTACTACTAAAAAAGCCATTAAATAACCATTATCGAAACTTAATAGGATTTTAGTTAATCATGACAGCTAAGTTAATATGTAAAAAACCATTATAGCCATTAACTGTATAAAATATGCTTGGGTTTAAATACCTATTGCTTAGTTTATGTTTTCTAATACGAAAAGAAACAATGGCAGGTTTTATATATACCCTTATGTTATATAGGACATTACATCATTAGTATGAATATATATGCCCATCATATATAACCAAATGTACAATCACGCACTTTAAAAATGTAAATGATTGACCATTACATAATTTAAAGCCCAATGAAAAATGAACCTGTGATTGAAAATGTATATATAACCTCATTAACCTCGACACATGCAACCTCAAAGTATACCTGAATATGTGCAAAAAGTACCCATTGTAGATGTACAGGACAAATTTAGTCGTCAAAAGGCTGTTAATGTCCCTCAGTCGGTGACTGCCCTTTTCCCACTGGTTAATCTATGCCTGCCACATTTCACTATATATTAAACACGCTTTAAAACTGTCATAGTGTTGATAAACAATAACTATTGCACATTGTTACGAGAACATTGGCAAAGACATTGCTTTTTTACTAAAAACAAACTTCAGCAGCTTATAGTACAAAAATTCGCATTCATAAAACAATTTTTATTACTTTGCAAATATTTTTATACTCAGTAACCAAACCATATTTGGTTTTAATAAGTTAACTAACTTGCCGAACAATTTTGCCAGAGAAAGTTGTGCTGATTGTGGTATCAGGATCCATATCCTTCTCAAACGTAACCTTCATTCCTACATACGCCTTGAGTCCATTCCATGTAGACAGCCGTTCCTTGATCGCATTCTGCAACTGTCGCCTGCTGTGTTTGAGCAATACAGAGGGTCCACCACATTACGACGTGACGTAATTTGATAGCTCTCCAAAAAACCGCGAAGTGGTTTGTAGAACAGCGTAGGTTCAAAACCGACCATTTCAGAAACGCCATTGCAAACTGATTGAAAAATTAATGTATAGCAGCTTTTATAGCTTTTTCATGTATTGAAGGATAACGGTGATTGGCTGGTTTCAAATCTTAGTTGATACTGATTGGTTGATTTATTGGAACCCCAATAGAAACTTCTATAACATTCCAAAGTGATGACTCATAAATGCTATGTACTATATGAGTGGATGGTGGGACCCATTATTATATATGTGTATTATGTATATATACATGTATATATTATAAAAGGGTAATGAATGCGTGGGTGGAAGGGGACGCCATTATTATATATATTCCGTACATATGTATAAACACCCTTCATGCGAAATTACAAAACATGATGGTTTGTGGCGTCAAGTTTACTCGCGTATTAGAAGTTTCTCGTTTCAAACGTATGTATATATGCAGTAGTCACCAGAAATGACTGTTGTTCGTTCCATGTTCCCTCTACATTAGCCCGAAAAATTTGAAATTTTGTTCGAAACGAACTCGAATTTTGTCCGAGATCTATTCGAACTCATTTTGTTTAAATTTGTCCAAACTTTATTCGAGACTTGTTCGCACATAAAAAATTGTGTTCGAAATATGCTCGATGTTCGTTCGTTAGAAACTGAACACCTATTTCTGGCAAGTACTATAGGTCAGATAAAATAAGCATAAAATTACTTTCCTGTAGACTCTGACTCAAATTCACTATCATAGTAGTTTAATGGCATGTAACTACAGTTCATCACATTTTGACACTTGAGTGTCCGATTTTATCACTTGCGTTGTTGAGCAATGACTGTCACCAAGTGTTTTAAATGTTCCGTGGCACTACTACAAGAATACAGTAGTACAAAATGCTGATACAATAGCGAATGTGTCAATGCGTTACTACACCTTTACACTGTCAACAATCCAACCATAAAAAATACGATCGCAGGATGAATAATTTTTGTGGCAGAGCCAAAAATTTTAAATAATTTTGTTCGAAGTAGTTCGAAATTTTTAGCACGCTTTTTCGAAATTCGTTCGAGAGCTGTTAAAGCTGTTCAACAGAATAGATAAATTGTTCAATTTATGTTCGATGGTAGTTCGTAAAACGTGACGCTCATTTCTGGGGAGCATTGCAGCCCTCATTTTAAGATCATGTCTGATAAACCATTTTACGCCGACGCGAATTGTCGGAGGTAAATATACTACGTATTAACCAGATTTCCGGTTCCGGTTACAGGCGCAGGCTCCGGCTAATTTTTGTAGACATTGAAATTTCAGTTTCATGTCTTTTAGATACCTGTATAGCAAATTTGTAATAAAAGTAATTCGTCCCATAATCAAAATTTGCTGACAAACTTAACCAAAACTGTCACAATATTCTCGGTTCTATTTCCATAACATGAAAACGAAATATATTCTATATATATCTTTGCTTGCTCATATTTTTCGATATCTACTAAACAGTTTATACGGCATAACACTAGTCGATCAAGCACAATATTTATTCGAAATACTTCGTTATAAGCGCCAGCTTAACGGTTCTTGCTTAGTATATAGCGACAAATTACCGCCACTGCCATTTTGTATATTTATCAATTACATAATTCTCATGAGGCCACAATAACAATTTCGAGTATTTCACACTGCTGAGAATAACTATGCACCTTCGGAGATTCGTCCGCTCCGAGAGAACAGGGAGGACCTAGATGGCATAATTACTTATTTTGAAGTTCCAACTTGAGCTTCGTCTTTAAAGGCACATAAACACAATACAGAAGCAGTACACATTAAGAGATACGATATTAATGGCTTCTTATCACACGTCGCGAAAAATGTGAGTCTAGTTCCTAAGCGGGGACATGAGGGAGTGTCGAAAACTGCCATATATGTGCATTTGTCAGGTAATCATTCCAAGAACACTTGACAATGCTCCAAGCATTTTTATCCTGACTTGTTTATCACACTGAAGGAGGCAGCCTCATGGGTTCAGAGATTATGAAAACACCTCGAGTTTTGTTTTTCTGGTGCAGGTGAAAAATTTACGGTTGCTTCCAGTAGGATTTTTCAGTTAATTGTTCTTGTTAGCCTTACCAAAATACCGCTAAGTGGAGATATTCGTAAATTAATAAATCACAATATTCAAGAAAATTATAAGTAAAAAATTTGTTTTAAGGCCCTAGTATGTGCCGATAACTGTTTTTGATGTAAAGTACAATTGCATAAATAGTATTCAGCAACTGTATAAGCTAGAGTCAATCCTTTCTAAAAAAGTTAAAATACATTAAAGCTACTAAACATTTAACCATTTCGCAAGTACAAATACGCTACTGTAATGAACAGCACGTGCTTTTATTATACGTGATATTTAAATAACTTTTATATGCTGGCTTGACACAAATTAGAACGCACATTCTTACTTAAAATGTGTCAACTGCATGTACACTGACAGTCCAGTATCGCTGAAATAGCAAACGACAATGCAATAATGTACGACAATTTATATTCAAGTAATTGGATTATTGATGTCCGACATAGTTTTTGAGCAATTAATCATCTAGATGAGTATAGTAATCAGCGATAGTATCAGTCATTGTATTTGGCAAGACGCAACCGTGGAACAATATTCATCGACTGCAACTCTTGGAATAAAAGTTTGCACGCGTATGGCATACGGATAGAAGCTATGTCTTGGGATGATCGACAGAATTGGCACCTGTAGAAAAAAATAAAACGAAAAGAGATTAAAATAATATTGTATACAACGTACCAACATGTTCGATGTCTCGCTTTGTACGTAGTCATAATACCGCAATTAAAGACTACATGCGCTATAATAAAATTAGTATTTTGATATCTGTACATTCAAGTCTTGTTGACTTGTCATTTTCGCTTAAAATTCCTGAACACTCGACAGCGGATCGCGCGGCTGCAAACCACAGACAAGGCGATTACTAGTGAGCAAGGCGAAACTCGTGTTTTAAGTGTGGTCCTCAAATTTTTAATTCAAGTTACTTTGTTGAAAATATAAATGAAAATAATATAATGTAAAACCAAAATAATACCACCCAGTGACTTCGACAAGGTTCACTTCTGCGAATCTGTTTTTTGGGCCGAGTTCTAGTATATCTACATAAAATTTAGTGCATTATATGGAGTAAAAAATGAAAAATGCCATGAAAACTGTCAATACATTTCATAATTTATTTGTTTTACGAAATTGTCTGTCATGCGACGAACTGAAGCCGGCTCCAGGAATTGTAATAGTTCGGCGGATTTTATTGATTGCTTACAATCAAAGTGAATCGTATGATTACAAATAAAGAACACAATCTGATAAACTAATCATGTATGTGAGGTGTTGTTGGGTTTCTAAATCATAATCTCGAAAATCGAGCGAATAATAACGCAAAAGCAATCGAACATCATTCAAGAAACTCCTTTAATACACCGCTTTGTAATTTATGCCGTCTTCATAGCCCTAACAATTAATGCTTCAATGATATTTCTCAGGTTCGATGTCATCAAACACTGAAATACCTCAAACACAACTTTACTTAAACAGTGCTTGAAACTATAAATCATGTTTATGCAGCTACAGTCGCGGTCAGAAAAACGTGAAATCGAAAACGATAGAAATCAAAATGGATCAAAATTTTGTTTAATCACAGTCTATCGAAATTTCATTTAATCGAAAATAATCCAAATTTTACAATTTATAAATATTTAACTCCGCCAAAATCAAAAACCATCGAAATTTCGTTTAGTCGAAATCAAACGAAATTTCGACCGATTATTTTGTACTTAATTCTGTACGCGACTGTAGAATAACGCTAAATCCCGCAACAAGTTAAAACCATGTTTTATTTCATTGTCACAAAAACGTAAAAATAACGTGAATATAACAATGCACAGTGAAGATCGATCTTTTTTAGTAGATTATAAAAGCATTTCATGAAAATCCGGCAATACTTAACAGCAGGAGACAAGGAATTCTAATTATTTAATAATAATATATGCTCAACGTGCGTTCAACTTTATAATTTAAGTAAAAAGAGAATACATGTAAATCTATTTCTTTGCAAGATAATACCATTTAAAACATTTCTATATACCATTTGTTAATATATTATACTGTTTCAATCGTTGTAAGCCGACCAAAATGATTTTTATTGGTTTAATTAACTTTTCAGGTGCGATGTTGTTATAAAGAAATCAAAGATAAATACATGCACAAAATCTACATTCTGCATATAAGTCTGTTGAATAGCTCATAGATGATGTGGGGTCGAGGTAGGAGGCCCACGTAGGAGTCGCCGGTAATAAGTTACATTTATAAAATCCGGAAGGCAGTTAATTTCACCTGTTCGGGGTACGCTGCCATAATATGGTACGCATCAGAAATTACTGCCACATTTCGAGAAAGCCGCGAGCGATTGATTCCCTCGAGATTTCTAAACTAGTAAAATAACAAATTCTATTTTACAACAAATTTCGAGCGAGCGACAATCATTTTTGGCAAGCACTGTGTACAACTGTACAATACTCAGCCAAAAAATTACTAGCTCGTTTCGACTGAGGCAACATCGAATGAACAGCACTCATTTTTAGCGAGTACTACACGAAGTTATGATTAAATAACAGTGGGCTTGCACAAAACCAAACGTTTATCGTGTTGTATTTTTTAATTTAGATAATATTCTAAAGGGTTTTTCAAAATGGACACTGGCTCCAGCCTGAGTCTAATGCCGATTTTACTGGGTCTGCTTAGAGATTTCTAGGTCTGGAGCAGGGAAAATATGTGTACACATATAAATAATAACGATAATAATTAGAAGTCCATACATACGTATATACATATACGATATACATCGCGATTGGGGTCAAAACGCGCTGACAATTTTTGCAGTTATGATAAAATTATATGGAAAAACTAGGGAAATTACGAAGGAAAAGAGAAAATTACTGGATTTAATAAGTTTACCTCGACTAACTTTGTCAAAATAAGTTTACCTTCGAGATAACTTTGTCAAAATGATGGCTTAAAACAAAACTTAAGGCTAAATCACACTGCGTTCAGCTTGGGTTTGATTGGAAAATGTCTGGGTCTGATAAAAATTTGAGCCTTTACTAAATACTGGACCCAAAAAATACACAGTATATAAATCACATTCCATGCCAGGTTTTAGGTTTGGCTTTCATAAATAATTTATTCACCTAAGCCTGCAAAGAAATTTACAGTCATGGCTAGAAGCAACTGCAACACAATCCATCGATCGATTAAGGTTAAAAAATTTCAATCAATTTTGATTTAGCGTAAGTGAATAAGTTTCAAATTTCCTAAATTTCGATTAAAAAATTTCGTTCGACTGCGATTACACGAAATTCGTTTTCGATTTCAATTTTATTGGCCGGGACTGTATATTATCTAGGTGTAAATTGTTTAGTGATCTATCTTTCCCAGATGTGATTTTACTCACACCCCTCCTTACAGAAGAGCCAGGTTTATGGATACATCTTTTTGTGAACCGCTGGCAATAAATATAATAAATCACTGACATTTTTACAGTGGGTAAAAATAATTAGTCACTCCCCAACGTCTGCGATATAACTACAGGGGTTGAAGGTTCGCTGACTTAGAGTATAAATGGTTTCGGAGGAGTAGATGTTTACAAAAACGCAGAAACTGCACATACTAATTTTAAAATTGTCAAATTAGGGTGCGGATCCTCCACAAGAATAAATACGGCTTAGTAGGTGGTAGGTGTAAGCTTCTACACCATGTAGGTACCTACGCCACATTATAGCTTTGTTTTTAAAAGAATCACTGAAATTACCATCCACTGTAGCCCATCAGTCCGCATTTTGAACAAACATCTACATCAAAAGCGTCGCTTGAAATCATCAGGCGTTCCATGAGCAACATGCTGAAATAGATATTAAAGTTGTGCAGCATACAACCAAGATGGGAATTAAAATTAGGCAGCATATATTTACAAAATTAAATTTGCTTTACAGCAAAATACTGGATATATTTTGAAGTAAATACGTAAACATAGATGCTGCGCTGAAGCCGCTGAATTGCCATCACTTTGCTTTCAAGTACATAATTTGCGCGTTGACAAATAACACCAGGTTAAGCCAATAGTTTTATGCACGATGAATACTCCCATTGCGCGTTATGCAAGTAATATCTGAAATTTTTGTTGTACTTTAAAGCAGACATAAACATACGATCTAGAGGCATACTGTATGCGGGCAAGCTGCATACAGTAGCCAATTGAATGAGCCATACATCAATTCTAAAACTAATGCTAGGTGATATAGACTATTTACAGTTGTCATGCTACGCATTCACACCTATTCATGAAAACGTAAAGGCACCCCACTTTGCATAATTCCCCTAGTAAATAAACCAAAATTGTTAGCCAGACAAATTGACTGAACTCTCCTGGGGAAGGCATATTCAACTGGCCCCTGGCAAAACCGGGTGCAGCCGGGTTCGTGCTTCACGGTAAAATTTTGGGCTCCTCCTAGTTCATCGCCTTTTGGCAATTTTTTTGTTTCTTCTCGGTAAAAACACCCCCAAATTACATAAATGATGATCAAAATTTGCACTAAAATTCCATCTTGAAGCCAAAAAATTCAGTAAATTTTGTCAAAATTTCTTCAAAGTAGCTTTTTCTCTTCATCAAAACCGTTTTAGCAGTGTTTCTCACGCAATTTTTAACCGTTTTCTCTTGGCAAAATGCCCCCTGACAAAATTCTCAGCAAATAGAGAGCCCAGATTAATACATAGCAACAATAGATTTATGAACAAGTGCAATACACGGACAAATTGTCATTATCCACAGGTGTACGCAGGATATTCCACTTTTCGGCACATCAAAACACCACTTTTAAATTTAAATAACACAAAGTTAAAACGGAACAGAATTATATAAAGCGGAAGATACTAATATTTAATGCCTGAGCAACATTCCACATGCATAAAAATCCAGCCAACTATCACCATTAAATACCAACGAAAACCGTGTAATATTCAAAGGCATTGTTCAATCATGCAATAAATAGATAAATGTAGCAATATTTATACTGATAAATATAGCAATATTTATTCTGATGCAACAAGCGACCAGCTGTGTATTTAACAGTACGTACATATGTTGGCTACATCACTTGACTTCAGTAAAAAGTTTTAAACATTTTTGTTTTGTTGAAAATACTTACATGCTTGTAAGTTGAATAATTGTTGAACTTCGAAAGCTCAATACAAGGTGGTGATCTTCAAGGTAGCAATATTTATACTGATAAATATAGCAATATTTATTCTGATGCAACAAGCGACCAGCTGTGTATTTAACAGTACGTACATATGTTGGCTACATCACTTGACTTCAGTAAAAAGTTTTAAACATTTTTGTTTTGTTGAAAATACTTACATGCTTGTAAGTTGAATAATTGTTGAACTTCGAAAGCTCAATACAAGGTGGTGATCTTCAAAGCCATTGCATAATGTATTACATTGAGCAGCATATTGTCCACTAAGCATGTTTTTTGTGCAAAAACAAGTTTAATTAATAATCCCACTCCATATACATGTCGCCCTTAATCCAAAACTTTTACATGCTTGTAAGTTGAATAATTGTTGAACTTCGAAAGCTCAATACAAGGTGGTGATCTTCAAAGCCATTGCATAATGTATTACATTGAGCAGCATATTGTCCACTAAGCATGTTTTTTGTGCAAAAACAAGTTTAATTAATAATCCCACTCCATATACATGTCGCCCTTAATCCAAAACTTTTAAACCAGTACAATTTTGATAAAAAATAAACAATACTATTTAAAAACACCACAAACACAGGTCTGAATTCCAAAAAACTGGCTGCTGCTAACTTTCGAGTGAGTGAGCCCTGGATAACTCATAATAGAGGGAATAGCTGGCTTAAATTTTCGAAACCGTTGTAAAAATAATTTTATAACCAATTGCTGCCGTGTGAGTTACAATGGGTGCGCTACTACAACATTATTGTACAATATTCATACCTTGCACCGTAAGCTATTAGGCAATCGCGCTCCATTTCTCCAAGTCGAAGTCCTCCTTCTCGTGCACGACCTTCAGTTGGCTGTCGGGTCATGACGGCACGTGGCCCGCGCGCCCGGGCATGCATCTTATCGACCACCATATGTTTTAGCTTCTGCAATAGTAAAATATAATTAACTCAATCGGGCGGCTCTTTTCTGACTCTGAAAATAAGTGGTTAGATTTTGGCTCAGTCTGAGGCAACAACAAATAATTCTCTACCTAAGGAAGTGACTCAAATTCTGGTCCCGTATGAGTTAATTTTTCCTGCCTGAGTTGTGTATAGCTAAGACCAAATTAACTGATAAAGCATTTCTTTTAAAATTGAACATTATATAGATATACGTCTGTAACAAGTGTCAGAGTCAATTTATCAGGAAAAAACGAGCTCAACTTAGTCAAACCAGGCTCAGTGTTCTGAGCATTACATAAACTATTAAACATAATAATTCCAAAAAGTGAGCGGAGCAATAGGCAAAGTATTTTATATCATATTTCACGTTTTAGACAATTGATGTCAAATCAATCATACAAAAAGCTAACTAGCTAAAAATTAGCAATTAATTAGTAATATCGATATAACTATTTAACACACATTATAAAATCATAGAGCCTTAAAGGTCACATATTCATGATCAGAGACATCGAAAAGGTCCGAGTGTATACAGTAAATATTGTAGCCAAATTACTTCATCATTTGGCTGGCTGAAGCAGATCCGAGTGAGGTTTAAACATATCGGGCTTCCGAAACAAAAGAGGATGGGCCGTATTCGGCAAAATGAGACCGCAATCGGCGACCTTCTCTGCAACGCGACCCCACCACAAATCCATTTCCGACCCCAAAATTTTTGGCAAACATGGAAATTATGTGATGGTGAGAATCGGAATTTCAAAACAAGTAATTTGTACGCCAAATGATAACGAAAGTAATTGAATTTTGCGTGTAATAAGTGACACGAGCGAAACAAAGAATTCTTACTAGCCATGACAGTGGTGAGATCTGACAATATCCGTTAGCGTATTTCCCAGATTGACAAGTATAACTCAACTATGGCTGGGCGGTTATAGATTCGCGCGATAGCTCGTTTAAAAGCATTTGTGCCTTTAGTTAAGCGCGAAGTCCAAATGCAACATTTTCCGCAGAAAGAGAGGACCAAGGGGTGCAGGCAGGCTCTCGAAAAGGACCAACAATCAATAGTTCCCTATTTTAACTCGACAATGCATTAGATATCTGTGTCAAATTGGGCTCATTTCAATACGACAGCGTTGGAGATATACATACTTACGTCCCATGCTCTTCCTTTATTACGTAACGCCAGACCCCAATTCACATTGCTCAAGGAAACAGAACAGTGCATTATAAAAATGCAATGGAATCTGACTGCCCGAAATACAGTACCAGGGATCCTTGCCTTAAAAATGTCCACTTAAACAACATCATTCTATTAAGCAAACATATACTAAGCGCCTAGGTTGGTGAATTCCCCACTGCCGTAATAAACGGACTTTAATGATAATTGAAAAATGAGAAACAAAAATTCAAAACAAGGAAAATCGTTAATAAAATTTTCATGCCTAGCTGCGTAACAAATCGCCATCATACGCAAGATTATAGCCCAATAAATGAGCAGAAATGCGTTTGGGTCGTGGGCGTCAAAAATTTCGGCTTGAATAATATCTTTGGCCAAAAGTAGTAAAACGCACAACTAGGTGACGATATCTTCAAGACAATATAGCATATTGTGTTATGCTTTTTCTATAAAAGGCTGTGGATTTGATATAAGAATTGCGCATTTTTTTCGAATTTAGAGCACTACATGCCCAACGGCAGCTGGGAATAAAACAACATCATTATATTAAGCAAACATACAATAATATAATAATGAAAACCGCGCTACTCATATTGGTGAAAAATATTTTAAAAGCTCACAGATCTCTGCTAAAAACTAGAAGTTTTATTGACAATTACAGTTTTAAATTGCAAACTTTTCATACGTTATTAGTCCTTTAACCACAAGTGGGAGTTAACGAATCTTTGCATAATGTGTCACCAGATCGAAAAAATGACCGCCCGAAGCGACACAATTTGGCACTAACTGATCTGAATCAGAGTGTGTAAACTCAATGTATATTGCGCAACACCGAGTAAAATTTGTATTACATAATATGTATTATGTATTATCATATTATCATATCATATCAAGAGATATTATCATAATCTCTAACAGTCGCCAAAAATGATTCTGGCTTGCGGTTCTCTGGAAATAAAGTTGTCCGGAAATATAAATTTATTTAGTATCTCAGGAATTAAAATTGAACCATGCTCTCACTTAGATCGATTTGCGACAGTAGCATTCGAATAGTATTGTGTTAACTGCAACCAATAATTCTTTTCCTGCTACTCACTTGGTAGTAAACAGGTCCAAAATAAATGTATGCCGCAAGTGGCTCGCCAGTGATACCTGACGTAAGCATATCTTTTCCAAGATAGTTGTAACCATTGCGTATCAAATCGGCTGACAAATTAACAACTTTGTCACCACCAAACGCTAAAAAATCATAAACGAAGTTAATGAAGAAATCTATAACACTGTTAAACCGAAACACTAAATTTAGGTCCATCGGCTTTAAAATGCCCAAATGCTCAGAAATATCCTTATGTATTCAGAATTTTCGCAGTTAGCGAGCTAGCCAGAATAATAATAGATTTATCAACTACATGTGTATTTCTAAATGTAGCAATTAATTCCGAAACAACAAAAAGTAGATGCTTTGTCATTAGGTACATAAACACACTTTGATATAAAATCGTATAAATGAGTTTATAGACGTAACTTAACGAGTAATCGCGGTAATAAAAAGTATTTTAGGCGATTCCATAGGTCAAATTATGTGCCAGGCCACACCATTGTAGCGTCGCCGTATAATTCGCAGAAACGCAAGGGCATTATGCTTACTCTGGCTGCACCAAACCTGTTACGTTGATTAACATAATTATAGTATATATGTTGATAAGCAAAGTCAGAGACGATTGTTTCCGGTCTCACGATATAATTTCAGCTAACGAATGTTGACAACATGTGGGGGCAAACAAACCAAGAAATGAAACATTGCGTCTGACGTAGGTTTATATTATTGTAATACATTGCGTGGTATGATAACTATAACATTATAACCGTCGCGAAGAAGCAGCTAGAAAAGGATGGAAAACCAAAACCCGGTATAGAACTACAACATTAATTTTACACACGCTTTACAGTATTTCAAAAAGTATACATCCACAGAAAAAATAACGTACCCGTGCCATAGTGGAAGACACCGTCTAATACACCGGCCTTTCCTGCCATTAGTTCAATTAGTTTTCCAACAGTCATACGAGATGGGAAACCATGTGGATTCATAACCATATCAGGACACATGCCGAGGTCATTGAACGGTAAGTCTTCTTGCCGAGCAATGAGACCACAAACACTACAAATCAAAAAGTATTAGTAAAAATCATGTATTTGTAACATGTTAACATGCTAATGCCAACACTTATCGTAAAAACTGAGCGAAACGGAAAGCCGCATGAATCTCAAATTTGTCTCAAGATATCAATCAATTCCAAATCTGAATTTATGGAGATAAGATTGATATCATGTGGCTGGCCAAGAACTAAGAAATAGCGCAAATTGGAACAAAAATGACAGTGTTATCATCAAATTTAACCCGAGCGAATAACATAGAGCTAGTATATAGCTAATTCCGAGCGAAACAGACGATGGATAAAGGCACAGCTAAAACAATTTTTTAGAATCGACTCAGGCGTTCCAAAGTTACAAAGTATGAGGCAGTAAACCTACGTGGACTAGCAGGCTCAACAGCACATTACTAGGCAAAACGAATATTGCTTGGAACTTGTCATGATTGATTAGCTATTTCAAGAGCTCCAAATTATTAAAATTAATAAACCCATATTTCCCCATGAACTGCTTTAGAACGAATAGCGATTTATGTGTAATACTAGACAATCCCGCTTTGAAATAACACTGAACGAAATCAGAAATAACTATCGCCTTTCAAGCAAAAACTACTATAACAGGTATTGAGCGGTGAGCGAGCAACTTTCAATTCCTACAGGTACTATTATTATTGTGGTTTTTTGAAAATCTCTGTATAAGAAACCGCATACAACCACAAATGGCATAATTGGCACAGAAGCAATGACAAAGGCACAAAAGTTATCTAAGCCGCGTATATACAAGAGACCTAGAGGATTGGCAAGCTTGACACAACCAAATTTGATGGAAACTAAAAAATAATACAAAATTTTATTGCAGTATTTTAAGCTTAGGTACTCCCCGACGAGTTCACCACAAGTGTTCACGTGATTATTAGGAAATTAAAAAAAATTTAGCTTCACTCTAGACATCTTGCAAAAATTGCTATCAGTTTTGTGTCACGTGGTGGTATTATTATTAAAGTAAAAAAATGCCAGGGGCATTGAACCTGGGGAGCCCAAAATTTTTGACAAAACATGAAATGTTTTTACTAGGAGGTCCCAAAAGTGTTGAAAATTGGGTTGACCCCATACCCAACGTGAAGAAGCACTAGTTTGCACTTAGCCGTATTTCGACACTGCTCATAGTTCACAAAAGTGCCACGATCCATTTGCAGAAGCTAAAAAACAAACATGACATACCCTTTCTGCCCATGACGACTGCTAAACTTATCGCCTAATTCAGGTCGTCTAGTTTGACGCAGAAGCACTTTGATCAAAAAAGCTTCGTCTGGATTCGACGAAATCAAAACTCGCTCAGCGTAAGCAGGTATCGGAGCCTTGTAGCCAACTGGACACTCGCGATACGTAGTATTTCCGAACCCACCCACTCCAGGTAGCTCTCCTGGTGCACCTGGCGCGGCAGAACTTGTTCCGACAAGAACTGGCATCGACTTGTTGACCATCGTTTGACGCGTTTCCAACTTAGCACCTTTAAATCAACGCAAAACCAATTAAAAAACTACAGTTATTGTGTAACAACGTCAAGAATTAAACATGAAAGTTTAGTATAAAGCGACAATAATAATATTAAAACGCCCTGACGGGAAAATTACATTATGTTTGAGTCCCTTAATGGAAAACAACATACAGCAAGTTGCTTGCGTCTACACTATGTAATTCGATGCTCGCTTTGCTGCGGTAGATTTGATGTAACAATATATACATTGCGTGCATGTTGCACGATGAAATTTAGTAGACACTAAAATAGATTGTCTTCTGTTTTGAGTTAACATTCTTCTTGTTTACTGTACTCTTATACAGACAGAACATAAATTATTATAAGGAATGATTTCTATAAAAATACTATTTGAAGGAAAAATAGACATTAAAGATGTTCCTGCAAATTCCTCAACTACAATCCTTCTTTATCTGTGAGTATGGCTTAGAGTTCAGACGCGCAGCCTCCGTTAATTTTTGATTATTTACACATAGGTTACTGGTTAAATGATTATATACGCTATAAATGTTCATTATACATATATTATATTTTTGACTGAGCAACGAGCATATGCCGAGGAAATGGTAACAATTCTGCCAAGCACTATAGTAGCTCAAGTTTGGCTTAATATTTTATCTCCGCCACACTACATAATGCAACGAATTTTCGGGCACAAATTAATAGTAACTTTTACATTTAACTAACCATGTTTTAAGAAATGTAAAAAAGTTGGCACATATTATGCACGTACCAACGCGAACAATGCCGTCAGCATCTAAGGCTGAATGTTTCCAAATTGGCTGATGTGTTATTGCATCGCGTGAGGGCCCATTGACACAGTCAGAGGTTTGATTAGCATAGCGCTTCAGAGTTGCTTTGGCATTTCGATAAACTAGGCATCTACCATATCCTAAAGTAACATTAATACTTGTAATGATACTGCTTATGCGTGACATTTCCCAAAAAAGTGTAAACGAAAAACTTCACAGTGGAAACAAATATCTTGGTAATACCTAGCTTTTTCTGCAAATTTCTGCATAATAATCTCAACCGCAACATATAAGTTATAACACAGCGTGCTACTTTGTTCTGCCATGTAGCTTTGTTCAAAAGATTGATACATAATTACGTTCTCAACATTGTAATCTAGTATTATTGCTATAATTTGGTAAACAAGGACGAGCGGGCATATTTTGGTGTCACCTGGAAAGGTGTTTTGGCTCTCGCAAAGGTAGAACATTTCCAGCACACAAGATTTGAGGAAATTTTTTTACCAAAATTTCTTTTTGAAGCTAAAAATTCGAACCTTATAGATACGGTTTATCGATTTCCGTAACAATTTTTTAACAGTTGAACAATTTCTGAGTTAGAAGCCAACGCTTAACAACATTTTCAGTAGACAAACAAGTAATACACAACAGAAATCACTGAAAAATTACAAAATCTTCAGTTAACATGAAGGACACGGGATAGCCTTAGCAAAATATTAAGAACCACTCTTCTGGTACTCGTCTGGTCCAGTAGAGAGGTGGGAAAACTTAACACTCTTTTCTAGCGGTAGCAACGCAGCGAATCGTCACACCGAATGTAATGGATTTCTTTATCGTTCAAGGATTTTAAGTACATCTATAACTACAGCAAAATGTTAAACTTGCCTCTGTCTAGTGATGCACGATTCAACACTAGGGCATCTTCAATATCATAACCACTATACGACATAACTGCCACTGTTGCGTTCTGACCAGCTGGTAGTTTTTCAAAATTGATAATTTCAATAGTCTAAACATATTAATATTCTAATAAAACCAGTTCTTCAAACTAGAATGGAATGTCAACAAAGGCAGAAGTAAACTTTAAACTAACGTATTTTCGGATGGCAACAAAACTGATTAGTTACAAAAGTAAACAACAGAGTATAGGTCATATTAACAAAGTAGGTTGATATTTTTTCATACATAAATCTGCACTAATGTTCAAAAAACTTTATCAAAATATAACAAAGAACCAAAGAGCACAACAGTATCAGGTTCTTAACAACACTCTTCACCGTTCTTGACATAAGTGTGATATGTGATGAGTGAACATTGCTAGTAACTTCGTGGCGAAAATATAGAGACCTTATAATACACGCGACGTAAAACGATGTTTTAACTGAGAACATTTCTATACAACACTATACATCCAATTTTTTGATTCAAACATTTACCCAAACTTACATCCTTATATCAGGGAGTAACCGAAATTCCGGTTCCGGCGAAAATCGTGTTCCGGTTGCGGTTCCGGCAAAGGGCAAAAACCATTCCGGAACCGAAATTCGGGTTTAAAAATTGTTTGAAATTTTCCACGTTTTTTGCTTCATCCTGTAATCCAAACATATGTAATATATATTATACAATGATCAAGCTCTAAATTGAAGCAAACTAACGTTATCTGCAACGCAGCTAGAAACTGCTTTCTTGGCAATGAACTGTACTTATTGAAACTGTGCGAGCAGCATCACAGTGTGCCTCATTTATAGCTTTCTGATTAGAAAGTTATCATCATTATGATCTAACTGTCGGGCACTGTTTATCCAACGCTAGCCTAAACAGTGTCTCTCACCACTGATCAGAAAATTACCTTCTATCTATTATTTTCTCTTAGAATCATATAAACCAATAATTTTAAATTTCCTACAGAAGAACATGCAACAAAAGTATGTGTAGTAAAGGGAGGCGACAGGAGACAGAGCGAAAGTGTGTATTCTACGCTGCAAGCTTTGTAAGCTCATTCGATTTCACGCAGTGTATACGCAATGGTGTATAGTGGAAGACATTCTTTGCTCTGAATGTCCAAAAACCGACATATTTGATCAATAAATAAACATTATTAGCTTCCTCAGTCTCTTTAAAGTTCCAGAAAGGCAATAATACCGTCGCAATACATTAAGTTTAATGTAAAAGTTATTTTTAATGCATTTTAAATCCACTATACCTTCATTTCTTCCATCATCTGTTTTACTATATATAAATTTCGAAGACCAGGTTCCGGTTCCGGATCCGGTTTAAATGGACGGTTCCGGCTGCTGGTTCCGGTTCCGGATCCGGTTTAAATGGACGGTTCCGGCTGCTGGTTCCGGTTCCGGTTATTCCCTGCCTTATCTTATGGTGTAAATTGTACCTTGTCCTATCGATATAACAACATAATGTAAGTGCACTTACAACACTTACGTATATAACGGAAAAACGTTGAGTAGGGTAGAAATATAAATTAAAATAAAATCAGCGCATGTGTATAAAAGCAAATTTATAAATCATTTTAAAAGTTTTTTATGCATATTTCAATGAAGTATATAGCCGTAATAAAACAATCGAAGCAAACCGACCTAATCAAATTATTGTTGACTGCCATGTTTGGGCTGTATAAAGCGTCCTGCTAATTTTTAACTCCCATTGCTAAGTCCGTGGTTGACTTAAAGATTGGCAACGTTCTGGTTTTAAAAAGATCTCACAACAGAAAAATAGGTTTAATTAAAAAGGATTCACAACCTGTCTCGATAAACGATTTAAAGCCCGAGGTCCCTTAAGCATTCCTATCTCGAGCAATGTGGACTCTTGAGCACTTTTAATGATTTCGAAATATGGTCTGAGACACAGTCTGAACGAAGGTGTGCTTCTGGGGAAAATCTGCCCACCGGATTTCAAAACAGGCCGATCTACGGTTCATGATACTAGACTAAAACTCTTGTTAATAAAAGAATGGCAACCTAGATAACACAATTATCAAACTTACCCTCGTTTTAACCATGGGCTTCTGCGGATAGACAAGCAAATACATGAGAGTATCTATACGGTTGCGTTGATTATAGGCAATAGTGCCTAAAATTTTTTAAAAGAAGAGGAATTCCTTAGATTATCAACATTGAAATTATAGGTGCAACGCATAGTCAAATCAAACATTTGGTGGGATCAATCTTATATAGAAAAATAATGTTCTGGTCCTATACTATGAATTTAACAAGGAAATCCAAAGCAGACACTGATAATTACACACTTCGTCGCTTATCGTATCTGGCGCCCAGTAATCGGAATTGGTGGAAAAAAGGCTTCATAGTGTTAGCTGCCGAAAATATGTGGGTACCAGCCTAATCTCAAAGTGTCAAATAGCTTGAATATGCCAATCTAAAGAGGAACTTTAATTTATCATTGATTTCTACTGCAATCCGCCAGCATTATATTTATCGCTCATCTACACGTGACCTTCGTTTTTAATATATGTTAGCCATCCTTACTATCATATCTTACAGTAGTTTCCACGCTATGCAGCTACCAGGTTTACACAAAGACCGACCCTACATTTATACACACTATCAAAATCTGGGTCATCTGGCTCCACGTCGCAGAAGTCATCCGGGTTTAATTTCTTCATAAAATTCTCAACAAAATTACTAGCTTCCACCTTACGTAAAATATTTTCTCACTCGTACATATACTGTCCATCATTACGCACACAATAACTCACTCGTTTCGTAAAAAAAATTTCTTCTAAATATAACAACATATTTAGAACGACGTCAGACTAAATAAAGTCACCACATACCCATAGCTTGTTTACCCATAGCACATTGGTACGTATTACGCGGAGATTGATTGTGGTGAGGATATGGAATTAACCCAGCGCATGCGCCGAGCAGAGTGAAAGGCTCAATTTCAAGATGTGTCGTTGATCTAAAATGATGATAATTTATAGACTTTACTTACACGTTTCAAATACAAATTACGTAAAACTAGGGTATAACATCGTCTAAATACACAGAATAACGAGTTCGTTTAATATCAATACGCTGTGAATCTGGATTTACCAGATTGTAATATCGAACGACAGTCGTGTGATGCAATAATAGTATAGGTGTGGTGGCTTATAGCTGCAATTTAGCTAGTTGAGAATTCCAACATGTTGAAATACGGTGCAACGCAAACTACAGAAACAAAAATTAAGATTACAACCAATATGAAAATTAAGACGATGACATTTCAGATTCTGCAGACTCGCCAGCTGTAATCCGACAAAATGCTAAATTTATTAATAAAATTCTATGTTCGAATGAATTGCTTTGTGCAAAATACAATCAACACATAATATTATGAAACAGTCAAAAATGGATACGGGAAGGTAACGGTCCGCACATGCTTGATTGCTATTTTCATTGAATAACAAACAAGATTAAAATATACTAGAAAAAAATAAGTAAGGGACAGAAGTTGTGTGTAAGCACGTATATGCCCGCTGCACATCACAGTACACACCAAGATAACTACTTTAAACGTTGAAGAACACATGAAATACGACTAGGTTACAATTTTTTGACAAATTTAACGGCTTAAAACACAATTATATCCTAGCATAGCAAGACGCATACAACATTAAGTGAAATATATACTGCGTTGTGCATAAAATCACGGACAAAAGTATGTGCAGACGCGGACGGACCCAATTTCATATGGACGCGGACGAAAGCAACTTCGATCATTCTTTCTAACGCACCCGGACGAAATTGCACTTGGACGAAGACGGACGGAATTTAGTTTGAACGCGGATGAATGCAATTGCGTCACACTTTTGCGCACTAACTTTTGCCCGTGATTGTGTAATTTAATGACAGACTCGTTCGACACATATGTTATTCGAAAAATGGTTACATGCCTTTTTGTTATAATATAAATTGTGAGCTAATCAGCTGACACTTTCTACTGATATGTACAAACTAATGTCCAAAGCGGGCTTTATTTTTACCATTAATGGCTTCGAAATTGCGAGCGAGACACTGACTCACGACTCGTTAGAGTCGCTTGTAATCGATCGCTCAAAATGCAACGGTCTTTTTTGTGTAAGGTAGTAATATACAATAAACGTATACCGTTAATGCGTAAAACAATGGCTTATTCATTTGGTGTTCCGAAATGGAGAGCATTGTGGGGGTCGTTGGCTTTTTTGTTTCCCTAATCAAAAAATTCCTGCAGTTACAAAATAATTGAAAATATTTTTAAAAGTCCTAGCCTTTAGCTAAACATTTATCTTGATTTATTTAACAGAGATTGCCAATGTATACATTCTGGACAAAGGGAAATGATCAAGCACATAAAAGAAATAAAATATTTGTCTCTTTATACCTACAAACACCAAAACATACAACACTAGTATTTTGCAACATTGGGAAAACAAATGACTGTTGTTACAATATTATGTACCAACAGAAAGATGAGTGAGCAGATTGAGAAAATTTGACAATATTTTCAAGACTAAACCCCTGTGTAAATATATTTTATTTTCTTTAAAACACCTTAAGCACATTTCGAAAGGTCTAAAACAGTTCAATGTTTTCAACCTAAAACGGAAATCTATATTCATTTCGCTCGTTCCGCTGAGAAAACTTTCATCTTCGTTGCACGTTTACTGCGAATTGCTGGACGCTGTTAAACTGGCTATACAGGTTTTTGGTTCCCCGGGATTTATAACCATGTCGCTTGGCAAAATGTTGGGTTAAGTCTGCGTCGATACCACTGAGAATTTGTTACTTCTCTGGGTAAACGCCCTTCACATAACAAAAAAATCGACAAATTTTTCTAAATATCTATTCAGCAATTAAACATTTTACAAATCCGTTAACATTGGTTGAAATATATGTTAAACGTCGATCACACATGCATTAACGGCGTTTTACATATGATTTATTTATTAATCACGTTAGCGAAAATCTGAATTTTGCCAATATATTTACACTAAGAACAAACATCAGTTAATTAACCTCCAAATCGCGCTCCATCTCTAAAGCATAGCGCTTTATGGTTCCGAAACAGAAACTTTTTAGTTCATGACCCACATTAAAATTTTCGAGGAATGAAAAAACCAGTGTTCTGCAGAACGCGTTAAGCTCTAGTTAAAACTATCGCCACCATAGTTCACCAGCAAAAAACAAACAAGCTTTTACTTACTGTGTTATGTCCTTTTCATACACTGCAATAAGGCTATCACTTTCTTCATTAACGTCTAGGTATTCGATAAGGCCGTCATTTAAAAAATCTTCAAATGTCCTGAAAGGGCCATCTAAATATTAAAAAATAAAAATTACAGAAAATTTCTTACAGGGAACTCTGGTTTTGGCATCTCCATTCGCCAAGGGCATGAACCGTGGAGCCCCCTGGTTCCGGGCTGGGGGTACCGGATTTTACCAAGAGGCATGAAATTGAGGCTCTTTTGGCTTAACTGGGGATAACCCTCTGGCTTCGAAATCGAAAAATTTTCAAAATTAATTATTTTCAGAAAAAACGCTAAAATTCTGTGCTCTCCATTCGCTGAAAATTTTTCCAGGGGGGGCATGAGCCAGGGGCCCCCCTTGGTTCCGAGCCGCGGGACGCCCGATTTTGCCATGAGAAAAACGGTTAAAAATCGCGTCAGAAACACTGCCAAAACGTTTTTGTTGGAGAGAAAAGGCGATTTTGAAGCAAATTTTGACAAAATTTGTGAAATTTTTGGCTTCAGAAAGGAATTTTAATAACAATTTTGATTAAATTTTTTGTACTTTAAACCGATTGGAAACTAAAAATTTTCCCAGAGGCGGTGAACCGGGGGGAGCCCAAAATTTTACCAGGGGGCATGAATCGGGGGCACCTGTTTTGAACCATGGGGAACCGAAAAATGCCAGGGCCCCCCACTCCGATGTGAAGAGCCCACACATTGTTGATAAACGGCTTCAGAAACAGTGAAAAATCGTGTCTATCAAGGTTGAAACAAATTTCTTTAACCATGTTTTGCCGAAATTAATCAAATCTTTAATTTGAGAAAGATTTTTATAATAATTTTGTTAAGTTTTTATGTCTAATGGTCGTATTTTTACCAGCAGAAAGCACAAAAATTTTGCCAGAGGGTATTTTACCACAAAGAAGTCAATATTTTACTAAGGGAGCCCAAAGCGTGTGTATGTGGCGTTTTCGCCAGGGGGCACGGAAAAATGCCAGCCCCCACTATGGAGAAGCCAGCTGGTTAGTAATTTAAAGTAAATAATTGAAAACCCCGCGCATCCTATGAGCTGGCATAAAGTATAACGCATCCGAAATTTTTTAAGCTTACTTAATATTTTTAAATACAAATTTTGCTACTTGGAGCTAAGTTGTAACAGTTATGGCAGTTTTATGCGAGCACACACATCAATGATAAGTCTCGCATACAAATGTTTGAACAAGGTAGTAATTTAGTTCAAAAATAGGCTGCTAAATGAACAAATAAACTGTGGTCTATAACTACAGATATATAATTTTACAATTGCTTAGTGTAACATAGAATTCTGGTCTTTCCAAAAATTCTGCCGAAAAAATGTGGGTTGAGAATTTCCATATTGACTCTCGCGGGAAAATCTCAAATGAGAAGGTGGATGAAATTTGATTTTATTGCTCATATTTTGGGCCTGTCTTAGCTATGTCAAGTCATTTTAGGCACTGATGGTAGTATTAGGTAACGCAACCGATTTATTAAATCACACAAAAATTATTAAGAAGTATTTCCTATTCCTGATTTTTATTTCGGTGTGTTCTGAATCAATATCAAACTTGTGCGAGTTTTGCGAGATTCTGTGTGAACGCGATCCAAGATGCAGGTGGGCAAGTACGTTTACCCAGCCAAGTGGCGAGAACCCATAATACCTTGGCAGAATTGTTTTTGATGTAACCTAACAATATTTGAAGTACAGGAGGCCGATTTGAGAGAAGCTATAATTTTACCTAGGACGAACATGCAAAATGACGGGTAAGCTGGGAAATCCAGGGAGGAGTTTATCCCATTCAAATTTAAATTGTCACCGTAAAGCCGGTAGGACTAACCTTATACCCTGAGTAAGCTCATTGATGTGTTGTTGCGTGACCAATGGTTGACCGCATTCCACGATAATGTAAGGCCTAAAACAGATGCGCAGATATGCATAAAATGAACGTAATCCACGAAGCAACGCAACCGAATCCACCACGTCCGTTTGTAAACGAATGTTATCGTGTTCGTTTACGGCGCACTTATTTTTGCCCGTGACCTAGGTTAGGCCTCGTATTGAAGTCGTAACAAAAGGCCGGCTTCATGTGAATAATGTTGCTGGGTAGAGAATAGGTCCAATCTTGTTACAGTAGAAATTAAAACATAAAACTTTCAAATCTAACCAAATTCAGAAGCATATTTTAGTAGTTATATTAGTGGTGAACCCAAAACCAATAATTATTTTTCTATATTATAACAAAGAAAAAGTGTTATAAGCACGACACAACAAAGGCTTATTCTTAACACTCTTAATCGCACACAATTTTGGCAGCGAGGCATAATTATTGTTAATTCCAAATATTCGGAAATTAACAGTATTGTGTATACAAACATAAGATATTAACATTCATCATGGGATCTTTCAAACTATATAATACGGAAATCATTACTCACTATTACCTCGCAAAGCGAGTGTGGCTATGCTGCACTCAATGACCATTTCGTAGTACATGTAACAGATCCTTACGGATCGTTACGAGGTGGATAATCCTGACCACAGCCTAATGGCCAACTTTTAGCGAAAATCCATAATCTTGACCACACAGCAATGGTCAACATTTACGAAAATCCTGACCATATCCCAATGGTCAACATTTCTTTGAACACCAATAATCCTGACCACACCCCAATGGTTAACATTTTTCGAACAAAAATAAATCTGACCACAGTGCAATGGTCAACATTTTTCCGACTACAAAAAAATCCCGTCCACAGTGTAATGGACAACATTTTCCCGAGTACCAAAAATCCCGTCGATGGTGTAATGGTCAACATTTAGTTGAGTTCCCCAATAATCATGACCACGTGTATAGTGGCCAACATTTCCGAATTTAGCCCCCTGAATCTTCCCGGTCTGGAACACCCGACGGGAATAGCCAAAAAGGGTACGGAACCCACCCTCGCATTACAATACGTACATTCATGTAAGCAGAATCAATTAATCACAAGCAGATGTAAGCAGAATTAATTAATCACAAACAAACACGTATATTGAGTCCCTCTATATATACCCATCGACTACAAAGCCCTGTTGTCACTTCATATATAGACTGCCTACTGGCACAAATCATGAACCCCAGTATATACGTAAACTAGCAATGGAAATAACTCGCAAGATTAATACAGTTATGTAAGCACCTCATCATGGTAAACCAGAAATCATCATAGATATAAATATATATGTAAGGTCGAACTGAAACTCAAAGTATATACGTACGTGACTGGAACAAATTCAATCGCACCATATATCTATATATAGGTAAACGGAATGATTAGGTTCAAAGCGTCCCGCTATGTAACCAAAGCGTACTTTTGGTATCTCGGCCCGCACCGCCGACGTCGTTTTGATCAAAATGGGTATCGTCATTGTTATTTCAGAGATGGATATTTGTCAGGGAATCGTAACCGTATATACAGATATTTGTATCCATCTATTGTAGTGCCCCGATGGCACGCCTCGATATATATGGACATATTGACAATATCGTGTTTTACCATGTCAGTGTTGGCTATAAAGGCATCACCGTACATATTTGAATTACGTATCGTTATCATTGTCATTGTTATTCGTTTGATGGCCATAAAGGCATATTTTCGATATATGTTACCATGCTCGTATCACATAGCTGTGTATCATTGAAACCGTTATTGTTGCTCACATGTATTTTCAGGTACATAAGCTATCAGACTGATTGGGATGAATCGTTAACTGGATATGCATATGTCTAATTTTTGTACCGTATTTATGCCGTTCGTTGTATAGTATGCGGCCATAAAAGCGCCGCCCTATTGTTACTATGGCATATTACTTTATGATGATTTCGTGTTATATTTGTGTTATGATTGTACTATTATATTTGACTGGTCAGGCCATAAAAGCGCCTGTGTTTGGCCAGGATTTCATGTATTCTGTTTGACGTATTTTGTCGTAATTTTTGTGAATTTTAGACTGGAAGTATGATCAGAGGAGTGTAACGTATTTGACGTGATTTTAGCAGGAATTATAGGGAATTTTTACGCACATAAATTGATGTTTTATAGGTACAGACTGCGAGTATGGTGAGCCCTTGCCATACTCGGCTTGCAGAGAAGTGTAGGACGGTACGACTCCCCCGCAGAACCCAGAATGAGCCTCTACCTAGGAATTACCCTACCCCGCATGGTAGGACCGCAAGGTTAGTCTAACTTGTTGCTTGAAAAGACTGGCCGCGACGGACACCCGTTACGACCGTCCTCACGAAGGAGGACCACAAAAATGTGGCTGCTCCCTCGAAAGCGAACAGCAATTGAGAAAATTACCTGAAAATTATAAGAGGAAACTGAAAGTATAAAGTTTACCAGTGCTCGCTACACTGGTAATTTGGCAAACTTAACAAAATATTACTTACCAGCGTTCATTCGCGCTGGTTAAGATAAGAAATAAAAGTTGAAAATTTAGCAAATTTGGTGTCGAAAATATCGGCTCCGGTCCATAAGTCCGGAACCGTTGGGAATTTCAGAATTTCTCGCTCAACATTTCTTGTAGATAATTTTACGGTCTTTCGAATGAGACCGGTTTCGCGGAAATCCGACCCGGATCCACGAACTTAGGGACAGATCAATACGTACGTGAACGGCCTGAACACATTTAATTAAATAATTCAATGAATATTGGTCACAAAAGTATATACTTGGTATCGTTGGAACCCCCAGATCCGAGGCTTTCATTTGAGCCCGGACGGGTCTCGCTGCGCCCACTTTTAGGTACCCCGTATGAAGAGTTCAAAATGACGCCATGAACGGTGTGTCACCCCTCATTAGATTCCCCGTGTCGAGACGAATCCAACACTATATAAAACACCCCAGAAAAGTACACCCCGAACCCGGGAGAACCGTTTAAACACCCTGCCCGGAGAAAATTTTGGCATGGACCCTCCCCCAAAAGTCAATTTTCCCCCCTGTAGACCGAATACGGTCCTGTTACATATTGTTTTGCTCGGACGGACTAGCTGAGTCCGGATCCGAGGCTTATTTGACACACTGATCATTCCCCAGGAACCCCCACCCTCTTTTTACCCTTGTGCCCTTCTTTTTTTTCTTTTTGTTTACTTAAGCCAAGTCTTTTATTCTAACCCCAATACCCAGTGTATGAAGTCTATGTAAGTTTCTATAAAACTAAAATATATAAGTATGTATTTAATGTTTGTGTTGGAAACTTTCTCGTCGGTTCTGCTCAAACTTAATACAGAGGTACGAGTCGATCGGTCACCAATTATAAATTTGATATTAATAATAATACACTCGTTTGAACAAACAGCCGGTATGACAATAAGATGCAGTAGTAGGAACTTTATATAAAGTTTGTAGTTTAACATTAAGTTATCAACGCCGACCACCGAGTACTAAGATCTTGAGTCAACAAGCTAGGAAAGCTATATTAAGGCTAATCGCTTATAGGAAATCGATATAAAAGTCTTATCAGTAAGCGTTTATATAGAATTAATATAAAAGTTGCAGTTTTATATTAAAGGTATAGGCAGATACCGCTTAAACTATCTAGTATTACATTGTTGAAACGACCAGCTTGACCCGGCAACTTGATGCAGTTTACTATAGAAGCGGTAGTCAACAGCAAGTTTATATGAAGTTATTCAGTGTTTATACGGTTTAGTTTAAGATTCCTTAGAAACTTCTAGGAAGTTTGCGTTTATTTATTAGAAATCTATATAAAATTGTCGTCAACAAAGCTATAAATCATAGCAGTTGGATAAGATTTCGCATCAAATTCGGCCCAAAATTTCTAGAAGAATGATCGGAATGTGGCCGATAAGACTATTTGTTTAATTCGGTCATATTAAATCAGAATTCGGACCAAAAGTGCTGAATAAGCACTCCAACGGTCCAAAATTTCAAACTTTTAAATTAATTCAAATTTCGTATAAAAGCAGACCCGCGTAAACAAGTGGGAGTTCAGTACGACTTCGGCAGCGTGGAGTTCGGTCGTTTTGCAGACCGACTCCGACGCTTGGTATTTTCGTCCACTGTTTTCGCTGTCTTGATTAGATTTTACGCTATGGTTTCCCCGATTGGATGCTGCGATGGAGCGGCCATGCGATGGGCGTCGAGTCAAAGAGCTTTGGACGTAAGTGTGGACAGAGATTCATGGGGTAGGCATCGTATCGTAGCAAGGTTGCCTAGGAGAATTGTCATGATGAGACTGTGTAGTACATATTGACCAGCCGTAAACATAAAACCCCATGGATTCCCTGTCCATGCTCCTTTTTGGTTAGCCCTGCCCGTCCTAGCTAGTCCCACAGGCAGATAGTCGTGGTTAGCCGATCACACCATTTGATTAGATGGCCGAAGTCCTGCTGAACCTCCCTCGGTCATTGAGATTAGGACACAAAGAAAGCGTAACACTTACGCTTAGACTTAATTTACATGTTTCCCTGAGCTGAGTTAGGATCGAAAAGTTTGAGTATTGAGCTGACCGAGGTTAAACAAATTTTGGTTACAAGGTAATAGAAGTACTCCGCATCGTCCATGGTCACGCAAGCTCATCTATTTTATCAAGACTTGTTTTCAAGATTTTATGTGTTTTCGATTTCTGTGGACGCTGATCCGTCCATCGGTTTTGACACTTTGTTAATAGGGATTTGCCCGCGTCAGTGGGTTAATTTATTCTAGGAATTCAATCAAACTTGCAACAATAACGCAGTAGTGATATAGGCCTCCTCCGTACGCGGAAAAGTTTTACTAAATCGCGAACAAACAGGTTGAGTTAACGCACCGAGAGCGAGACACTTCGCTTACGTAGGGCATTTGACATAGTTTGAAAATTCCCCAGCACATCGGTCGGAATTTTACTCGGATCTATCGGAGGATCCGAGCTATCGATTTAGCAACTAGAGCGCTCAAAGATCACATCGGAATTACAAACCCGATGGCCCTAAAGGGACACGTTCCCACCGAAATGTGAAAATTTGAATATCTTCGGATTTATTTCGGGTATTTAGCTGCAACCTTGGCAGTTTCCTGTAGTACTGCCTACTAACGAATAGGAAAATCGAACACATTTATTTCAAGTCGGAATCCCAAACCCGACGGCCCTGAAGGAGCCTGACCTCACCAAAGTACAAAATCGAGACTAAAACTAAAATATAATGAGAACCCCTCCAGGAATGTTGCTGAAAGTTTCGCTGTTTCTTCGTAGGGATGTCCGCTATTGGACACCACTCTGAAACCTGACGTTATTATATCGGAATCACAAACCCGATGGCCTGGAAATGACCTGACCCTATTAAAATTGTCAGTTCCAGATTTAAATTAAAATTACTCAAGATCCTCTCCAGGAATCTTAGTGAAACTCTCGCAGTTTCTTCGCAAGTGTGTCTACTTTAAGATAGTATCATAAAATTTAACTTTAGCATGTCGGAATTACAAACCACACGGTAGGGGTCCGCGCCCACCTGAAATTGGAAATGTTCTCCAATCAAAATTCTCTCCAGGAATCTCGATGATTTTTACTGTGCAAATAGGGGCCCGTCAGGCCTCCCACTAGAGCTAGTAAGCCCGGCAAAGCCGTGGCCCGGTCAAAAGTTATAATAAATTTAAACCCGAGCAGCGCTAAAGCCGCTCAGGTTTTCGCTGAATTTATGGCTTTCGCCACAGCATATACGGTTTTACAGATAGATATTGGTCTTGCTTTTGCACACATTTTCCAAGTTTCTGAGTTTACAGTTCTGTTTTCCTTCCTTGAGTATAATCATCAATGCAGCACGACTGCATTGCAGTCGCGAAATTCTTATACGCTGCCACCGTAGCAGCAGTATCAAATTTACCAGAGTTGGTAAATTTCCCAGCTAGTGGTAAAGTTTTGTAGGAATAAAATGAACGACGTCGCTAGACGCGATGTCGGGTCTATCGGGTCTCGGCCCGACCGACCAATTTTTGTGAGGACCGTTGACCCGGTCCTAGGAAATCGATACGTAAGGTCAAGCCCAGCCGCCAGGTAAAATTTAGTAGAGAAAGGCTGGCAAAATAATGAGTTATTAGGAATCAAAGGTCCGCCCCTGCCCTAGCCGAATTATATCTAAAAATTTGGGACGTAAACTTCGAATTGAACGAAATAAAGACTCAAACCGAGTGCACTCCGAAGCATAAATTTGTTACGGTTGTCCAAGCAACCGGGGCCTCCGTTTATCGTCTCGCTTCATCGAGCAGAGGTCGCTCGAAATAACCGTTGAATGTTAGTACCAAATTGAGCCCGTTTTTGAACGTCTTTTTTGTCAAATCAAGGTAGATCTTAGTAGCATTAGAGTAATGCCGATGGCCGGTGGGGCCTCGCCACTAATATTACGCGTTTCAGTTAAAATCATAGGTACCGCCCGCTTAGTGGATAGAACCGAACTCGGTACTTGGCAAAGCACGAAATTTAGTCCCAAGCTTAGTCTACCGGGGCCCGCAAGCTATTCGGAACACAAGCCCGCCCAAATCGTTCCTTTTTCTGTTGTCGTAACCCACGTTGGTGTATTTCAAATGTTCGTCTTTTGTGGTGACTTAGGCCAAGGATCTGTTGTAATTATGGAACTCAATGCCATCATGTTTGTGGAGTAGCTCGATAGGGAACGAGTGCATAAATTAGCCGGCATACTTAGATGTTTCACTACAAATTTTATAGGGTCATTTTAAAATGTATGTATGTATGCGAGTAGGCAAGAAAATGTTGTACCGCACCACTGTCGCATCATAGAATTAAAGAGTCGTACCGAAGGATATTGTATCGCATTCTTATGGTTTAATACGTATTGATGTTTCAATTGTTGTATCACGTTGTCGTAAGGTTAACCTCATCGCTACTAACTGCAGAAATAAGTAACCGATCATTATGTACCATAGTTTTGTGATTTGTATGAGCAAGATGAAGTCTCGCAAACGTCCCGTTGCACGCTCGTCTCCCCGCCTCGTTCCGCCTTTCGCTTACCTGAACCTATCGTTGTATCGGAGTACCCGACCCTGATAGCGAATGTAGTACCGAGTCACTAGTTATTTCGATGGCGCCTTTATTATGTCGAAAACTAAACGCAGCACCCACCAGTACTAATTTTGACTTCACCCACTACTGTTTTTCATGAGTAAGGTAAGCGCAGCTGTCACGAGATAAGGCTTCACAGTATATGCCGTGTTTTGACTCAGCTGTGAGAGTTCAGTGAAAAAGGCGATGACTCCGCAACACTCCCCAATTGATGCTCTGCTCATATCGTATGCTAGCGTGCTATAAATATGACATAACGCTTATTGTATCTGCCCGTACAGTATGTATTTGTCAGTGTACCCATAAGTATTTGTGCAACTCATCAATAAATGCTCACTGAAAACCCAAATCGTACAAGTGTTTTATTGACCCATAGTAGCGATAGGACTTAAACGGGGTTTGAAATCCGTCACCCCAAATCGAAGACCCACGTTCAGGTTTGACACGCGCATCGAAGAAGCAAACCTCAGCGTGACTCGCCGATTACAATCAGTTGTTTATTAACTATTGTTGTTGCATAGGTACGACTGGTGCGACAAATATAGAAAATTGTAAACTCACGCTGAGCACCCAAATTAAGGAAAACATAGACACGCGCGGATCCGACGTTAAACGTCTAGGGATTTGTCGGACCCTAGTGGGGGCCACTGGCTAAATCTAGTAAAATCGTTAGTTCGGTAAAATAGGAACCAGTATTAACCAAGCTTAAGCTCAAATAGTTGAAATTTTACACTTCCCGGTTTGAACGTGGATAGGGAATAGTGGTACGGTCTCTTTGGCCTGTGAGCAGGTGACGGAGCCGACCTCCCCGGGGACCTCAAAGGTAGTACCTCGTAGACTACGTGTGCAACCCGTCCGGCAGGATCAGAACACATCCTGTGAAGCGCTCCTGCGGCTTGCTAAGCTCCGTCATTTCTTGGGCCTGACTAGCGCGGGAAAAGACATTCGAGTAATTGAAACCCGTCAGGTCCGCCCTTGAAGTCACGATAGCCGGGGTCGTATGGGCATTGCGTCTGGGAAGTGCGCAGTGCAGCAGCGTCACGTCGATATTACATACAACATTCAGCTCCCTGAGCTCATTCATGGTATCACGACAGCAATTATTATACAATGGCAATACTTTGATACGGATGCTACGGCTAATTTAAGCACATATCACAATCGAAGGATCTTTTATTTCTTCCTCCAAACGGCGAAAACTTTTGAAATTTATAAATCAGAATTTTTAGAAACACTTTAATTTGAAGAGTGATTTTTATTCTGTAGAGTCCAACAATTCGCCTTATTTGATGCATATCACGCAAATACAATTGATTTTATGATATTCAGCAACCTTGAAAACCTATAGACATATCCTTATGACCTACAGTGACAAACGAATGTGTACACACGGACGGACAAAGACGCAGGTTGAAGCAACTTTATCTGTACTCAGGCGGACACTTTGGTCTGCTCGTTTACACGTGGACGGAACAAATTTTGCCTGGACGCGGACGCGGGAATTTCATTTGGACATAGGTGAATATACATGCATACATCCTTTTTCTTGCAAAAATTTTCCATATTTTGCTGCGGAACCATTCCGCAAGGTTAATAACCGAACCAATGTATGGTTCAGTTTAGGTGTTTAACGGGTGTAGTAACCCTAACTCATCTTTCGCCTGCGACAGCCAAAAATTTTGAATATTTAGCTTTTTATTGCAGGTACTTGCTAATTTTTGGCTCATTGCTGTAAAACCGACGCACTAACAAAAATATATAATAGAAACAAGGTAATTATTAAGTGTAGCTTCCAATGGGAAGATTATATCGATGACAGCAATCTTCGATCCGATGCATCTGACAAGAGTTATAAAACGTTGCGTGACCCCAAATGAACAAAATCAAAATGTTTCAAATTCGTGAGAATTTAGATAGAAAATTACGGAACCAGGGCAAATAGAATGCGAAGTGCCCAAATACATTCTAATTCGCTCCGAATTACAATATTTGAAAAAATCCATCAAGGTATGGAACGCAAAGTCGGACAAAAAATTTTTGCCGCAGTTATGTGCTACTTGAATGAATTTCCACTCTCCCCGTTTCAATAACAAATTAACTAAGGTAGTTACTGCATGCAACAACTTGTGTTAATTCTGGGAATTCCGTAACAATTCGTGGCATTATGGCGTCCCATAAACGCGTCGATATCAACAATTCATACTAAATTATACTTTTCCTTCCACTGCTAAATTAGGGTAAAAGGCATAAAAAGTAAATTTTCACCAATATTTTGATAATCATGCTGTTTTACTTACGGTAATAATATGAGAATGCTCACAATCCAATTGTATAATCATACCAATATATTTTCACCTCTTCATTCAAAGCGATATCCAAAACCACAATATCATAGTAAATAATATATATTATTATTGTTTTGACACAACTTACTGCACCCATCTAGAACGCGTAAATATGATGTTGATGTTGCAACTTTTTACTCGATTCGCAGGCACTTTCGATAAATAATTTTGTTATGCAATTTAACCCAAAAATAATTGTATTGATGTATTTATAACTGGGCTCTCCATCCGCTGAAACTTTTGCCAGGGGTCATGAACCAGGGGACTCCATGGTTCCGAACCGGAGGCGCCCGATTTTGCCAAGAAAACAATGGTTAAAAAGTGTCAGAAACAATGCCAAAATGTTTTTGATGGAGAGAAAAAGCTATTTTGAAACAAATTTTGGCTTCAGAACAGAATTTTAGTACAAATTTTATATACTTTGGATCGATTGGAAACAAAAAATTTCCAAGAGGCAATGAACGGGGGGGGGGGGCAAAATTTTGCCAGGGGCCACATGTGTTGAACCAGGGGGAACCGAAAAATTCCAAGAGCCCCACCCCCCCAATTTGGAGAGCCCAGTATAATAAATAATCCAACCGTTCGGTTATGTTCATTTTAAAATATAACCTAACACGCCTCATCAAAGCGAATTGTAGTGCTTTTATAGAAAATTTAGAAATTTAATCACCATCAATTTTTATTCTTACACACTATATTTTCTTTTGGGCATACAAATGCCGTTATTTAAATTAAAAATTTTCACACGTTTGGCCGGTAGCCTTATCGTTCAAGAAAAGAATTAGTTTAGTACTGTGTATGTTTCATTAACTGGCTGAAAGCTTATTTATTTATAATTCATAATTTAAATGGGAAAACAGTGCCTTTCGATTTAATCGCTAAAATTCTTGACAATAATATAGTAGAATAATATTATAATAGGAGTCACATTAACAATACAGAAAAATATAGGAGCAAAAATTAAAAAATAGCAATTATAGGAAATACAAGATCGTTGGCATCTATGTAAGTCACGACAATGCGTCATTTGTCACGATGACGGATACTATCCCCTCGTAATAGCGATAATAAGCAAATATTTCAAGCCTGCTGACATGCATTTTGAAGAATATAATTGCAAGTGCAGTTACTGTTTTCACAGATCTCAAGAAATAAAATGTCAGTAACATAAGGTATGTGCGTACCTACACAGACGACCACCATCTCCAGATATGTATACGGCGCGATGCGACTTATTGGTGCTAATGCTTATAAACTCATTGATGTATGAAAGACGTCGAAAAACGCGGAATGTTCGTATTAGCTTCGCAGGATTTCGGCAAATCCCAATCACAGATCCTAAAAAATCACAGGCAGATGAGCAAGCGTAGCCCAGTTTTAAAGCACGAAGTCCCACCAACCTTTAATAAGGTAGAAATACGCTTTTGACTTATATAAAATCTGAGCATCAAGGTGTTCACAGCAAATTATTCGTAGTTACAATATGTAGATTGTTTTCGAAAAATTTTGCTGCTTCACTTCATGTTTGCGCCAATACAAGCTGAACATCCAAATCACAGCCACATAGAGAGTAAAGTGCAAAAAATCGTACGTAAATAAAAGCAGGTTTACACATGTATACGTCTTATTGCACGTGTGTTCAGATAATTTTGTTAATCGTTGCAATAGCACGGGTTTACTGTAATTGATAAAAATTCGTCATAGTTTTGAGACTATTTTAGATACGTTTTTGACTAAATTGACTAAACGGGCCTTCATTTCGTTCATATCTGCAATATTTGACACGGGGCATACTAAACGAGCAGTCTCCACCTATACTTTCGCTAGCGGCAGGAATCGTAAAACTTTTTGTCCGTCTGTTGAGATCATAAGTCATCACAGGATCTTCATAAGTTTTTTTCTTTGAGCACAAATTCAGACTATTTGCACCCTCTCATTAGGCGCTCAACCAGTACATCACGTCTTCCAGGTGACAAATAGGTCCCAAAGTGGTCAAAAATCACATTTTTTGAAATTTAGCCATGCGGCTATCTGTATTTCGCGACCTACATCTCCACATAGAGGCTGCACATCGAAAAAAATACATAATCCTCGCATCGAGATCTACAACTTTGCAGTGAAGTATTTTTGTTAGCGCTGCCGTCTTCGAGGTATGAGCCGAAGTTTAAAACAGTACCCCCAAAAAACGAAAATTTCAAAATTTTTACAAAGCAAGTTTTTTGCTTGTTGGGGGAAAACTATGGGATTATGGTTATTTAGCCCGTCAAACAAGTTGGTTTCCTTGTTCTGGCACCATATTGGCTGTGTTATTATTAACCCTGCGGAAAGCTAGAGGCTGCCGGAGCAAAATTTGGTAAAGTTTGGCACCAAAAATACTCAAATTTAGAAACTTTTCCAAAATACATATATGTGCGTAGGTCAATCGAACCTATTGATTTTCGGAGTTATTAAATACGATAAAGGCAATAAATGTATTTGCGTGGTATGCATGTCAAATAAAGAAAGTCTCATGGACCCTGCTACGTAAAAAATCACCCTTCAAATTATAATTATTATATTTATTATTTATAAATTTTAAAAGTTTTTTGTTTTTTTTCACTAGAAGAAGAAATAAAATGTTCTTTGGTTTTGATATATGATTAATGCGTGACTAAACTTAAAATCACCCCGGCAACCATCCTATTTTGTATTTTTAATAAAATTTGTTACGGAACGCTTTTTGGTCAATTGAAATTCGGCGTAAAACTATTCGCGAACACAGAGCTGGCGATTGAAATCTAGCCAGTTTGTGTTAGCGAAAATTGAGGTAAAATTACCCAAATGTTTGAGAACGAAAATCTGTCGATTTGATTGTGACGTCACTTTTGCATTAAATTTGTTCGCGAATACTGTACAATCCAAATTTAAATGATAATACATTAGGGAACAGAATTTCTGCAAACTGAAATCGGGAAAATTCTGTTCGAACACACGGTCTAATTTCTGACAGTTGCTTTGATTTTGCCAATTTTGGTTAGCGAAAAACCGAATGAAATTAAGCCTGTTTTCCGTAACAAGGGTTTGCGATTCGATATCGGCAATGACAGAATCGGATGGTTGGCGGGGTCACCTTAAGCTTACTCACGCATAATATTACCGCGGAAGCGTTGTCACTGAAGTACTGCCGGTGTACAATTACTAGCACGGGACTTAAGCGGGCTTAGGGACTTCAATTTGAAAGAACACAATCATCAATATGAGAAGACTAGCCACACTCGCTCCGTTTCACCTCGGCTTGTGAGTTACCAGTAATAATTGTTGCAAGATAGGTAAAAGCAATAATAATATGCTATTATATCTGTCTGGCATGCGCGGGTGAAACGGAAGCCAGTGTGGTGAGATATGGGCGGCGAAACACTGGTGCCCGTATGGCCAGATTTAGAAAAGAACCCTTAAAACTTGTTTTGCCAATTTGACCCGGAAGAAGGGGTAGAAATGTTGGCCTTCAATAAAAGACCACATCGTCATTACTTTTGCTATCGACACAAATATTTGTTATCGAAATCCAACATACAAACATGAGTTATGAATGACAGTGACAGACGAAACATAAATTTTCATTGCTTTGCCCTTGGCGCCTTCATTTGAAACTCATTTTGCTTCGCTCGCTCCGCTCTAATTACTTTCTCTGCTATCACAATTTTAGATTAAACTAGTAAACGTAATAAATTACAAAAAGCGAACGGAGCAATAGGCAAAGTATATTTGATGCCGTATTTATGTATAATGTATTTCAACTAAATATTTAATCGATTTATAACTAAATATTTAATTAATTTATAATAAGTATCACGTTTTAGACAAGATGTCAGATCCACAATACAAAAACCTAGGTAGCCAAAAAAGTTCTAATTAATTAGTAATATTAACTAGTTAGCTAATTAGAACCAATGATAAAATTATAGAGCTTTGAAAGTCACATTTCAAAATTAGCGACAATGAAAAGTCCCGAGCGCAAAAAATTTTCAATTTTGAGGTGATTTTTAAATTTTCATAAAATTAACTAATTAGCATATACGGCCATGTTTTATAGTTTCAGAAATGTTATAATCGTGATCAGCGACATAGAAATGCATGGTGTTAAAATTTTTTTATGAGCACTTTGAAAATTTTAAAAAATTAGCTAATTAATAATTAGTTAGTTAGCGAGTTTTTCACCCTCCAATAGTAATAAACACCTGAATCATAATCAGCATAGTGAGATGTATTATACGCACCAAATTAATAGCTTTACGCTAATTATTCATTGAAAAATAAACAATTATTTGTTTAAAAAAATGCTAAAAATAAGCTAACACGCTTAACTAACTATGTAATTAATAATTAACTAAAGCAAGTTTTGACAAAAACTATATGTCTTGCACCAAAAAGGATTTTGGCCTTTCAAACAAAAAAATTTAAAATCCACCCTGTAGTTATTTATCAGTTCGGCGGACGGACAAACAGTGCGATTTTTCCCTCTGACGAAAACAAAAAAGCTTCGCTTCGCTCCGTTAAATTAAAATAATCACTTTAAAATGTCGCTTACAACAAAAATCAAATAAAAGTAGTTTGACAAGTAAGTCTAACCGTTAAGATATACCACACTTGTACCAGGAGCGTGCATCTGTTCTCCTGACAGATGATGCATATCTTCAACACCCATGTTAAACGCCAAACGCAGGATCGGCGTTTCGTCAGTATCAGTTGTTATGTGTGTCATGAGAGCCAAGTTCTTAACCAAACCGCAAGCTTCCCCTTCCGGTGTATCAGAAGGACAGAGCATGCCCCACTGTGAGGCTTGAAGCGAACGAGGACCACTCACCTTGCGGGTTTTTTCAAACTACAACATTGAATGAAACTAATTTCAATCCATTGCGTGTTTTTTCAAACTACAACATTGAATGAAACTAATCTAAATCCATCTTTTTAACATGCTATGCATATTGTAAAATGAAACATCCGAAACGCCATTACCTATAACTGGCCCGTCCACAATAGAGAGAAGTCTGTGAAGGGGCTAGGAGTTTACGACGTATTTCCAAATCCCCATGTTCGTGATATTTCTCCCACTCTACCGAAACCTCATGCTCAATTAAATCCAAAATTTTTTATTTGACTAAATTTGTTTCTGTACTCAAAATGTTTTTAAAACACTAATTACTCCATTATTTCTTATCCTAAAATAGCGTTTTAAAGCCTGAATTACTTGTACGACAGTAAAACAACATGAAAATACATTTAGCATTTTTTAGCAAATTCCCCCGAGAATGAACATTGGAGCCCCGATTTTCTTACACTTTTCGGAAGGCTGTGGACAGGCCGGCATTATATAAATCATACGAATTCGGTTCAGGTAAACGATATTGCTGAATATTATTCCAAGCTACATCACGTGGAAACTATGCTACTTGCCTGTCTACAGGTCTTCGAAAAACGAAGGGACTTAGGGGTCCCATGTTCATTCTCAGTGAAAATTTCAAAGTTGGAATGGGGGATAAAATTTCGACCTAACAAATTTTCGGGTGCTTATAACTGCCGTACAGATATTTTCAGGCTATAAAACAGTTTTCAGCATTAGAAATAGTAGTAATCAAAGTTTAAAAAATAATTAATGTACAAAAACCATGATCTTATGGGTTTTAATAAAACAATTGATTTACTTGACCATGGGGTTTGGGGCTAGACAGAAGGAAACGAACACTGGAACATGGTGTCTGGCCATTACTTCAAGCCAGGGGGCGCTGTTCCCAGTTCATGTCCCGTGGCAAAATTCGGCGTCCCCCGTTCCGAACTAGCCTCTGCCCCGTTCATGCCACCTGGCAAAAATTTCAACGAGTGGAGAAGCTAGTCCATAAGGATAAATCGCTGTACAAAATGAGGCCAATAAAACATTCATTAGTGCGTTTATCGATCAGTTGCTAAGATATTGTGTTTTTCGTGTATTTTGGATCTCATGGGCCCAGTTAACAACTCGTTTTGATCCAACGTTGTAGCGTATACATTATAATGACACTAGCAATACAGCATTTCCAGCTACATTGATAATAGAATGCTTTACAAATTGAGACCAAAACACCCATATCTCAAACGGTTGCGCGATCTTGCCGTTTTCGTGTATCTTGGGTTCCATTGGGATCGTTTACAGACTCATTTTGACACAACCCTACATCATAAACAAAGAAAATACTAGCACAACATGCAGATATAGATGAACAAATGCACTACAGAATGAAACAATTCCAATTATAGCTCGAATGGTTGCGAAGATATTACCTTTTTTGTGTATTTTGGGTCTCTAGGGTCAATTAAAAACAAGTTTTGACCAAACCATGCAGCGTTAATAATGACAGTAGCAACACATCATTTTCAGTTATTTTGAAAAGAAGTTGCTCTACAAATTGAAGCTAATAATACCCATACACATATAGCTAGAGCGGTTACGATACGGAGATATTGTTGTTTTCCTGTGTTTTCGGTTTCACGGGGCCGCTAAAAAGCCGTCTTGACCCAACAGTGTCGCTTAAATAAGTCATACTATTTGCGAATACATAGGTAATAGATAAGCTGCTATACAAAATGAGGCCAAAAACACAAATATAACAAGGACGGTTTTCGTTATCAAGGCCAATTTAAAACCCTTTTGATCAAAATTGTGCATAATGAGAAAACCTTGTAACAAAACTATTTACATCTTTTACAGGCTTCCACAAAATGAACCTAATTTAACTTAGATATCTACACCAGTTGTCGACATACGATCAATAACGTGATTTTCCAGGCCATGCTAGACCCGACCCAAGCTTATTAGGGGAAGATGTCAAAGTCGAGCTTCGAGAAATAGAGATTTCAAGCTTCAAACGAAGTACAGCGAGAATCAAACCACCCAGCCAAAGTTCAGTTTATACGCGTCACCCCAAAAACTAATAACGAGCATTATCAAATATCAGCATTATTCCGGTTAGTAGAAATAATTATTCGTTTCAGTCGTTTCACTCATTACACACAGAATTCAATTACGTAATATGTATATACTAGTCCTGTGCAAAAAATATTCTAAATAGCAAACGACGCCGCTGTTGGCGCTTTAACAACCAAATTAAAAAACCTGGACCTAATCCGGTGACACATCATGTGGTCCTGTAATTTTTAAAGTAAAGATCATAGTGAACAGCACACGAAATTATTTATTAAGACGAAAAGAAGAGTTCTAATGAAGACCTGAATCAATTTAAGCCCACTGTTTCTATCAGAATAGCTCAGTAAATAAAACGCACCGTAGAATTAATACGAGTCATCATTCCGAGGGCTGAGATATATGAAAGACGCGTTAGCACTTGTGTGACGCCTTGTCGTTCCATCCGAAACCGTTTCACTATCCAGTTACCCTAAATTATTACAATAAATATGCCGCAAATAAGCATACATTACTGGCCTATTCACGGTGATGAATGCTGGCCCAGCTTTTCAAAATACCGTATTCGCCTCCACTCGCTATCTGTAACACTCATCTTCCACTAGTTATTAACTCACATATATCTCTATAAAAGCCAAAAGTATCACTCCAGGGTAATAATAATTTAAATCCCCCGAAATTTTCTTCTACAAAAACTACAATATCAAGACCCAAAAAGGATACGACCACCATTGATTTCAAATAGTATAATGTTTATTGAAATTACATTATGTAGGGGTTCCTATAGTACTTCTAATTCTTAATGTTGATATAAATACATGGTTGGTATATATGTATATATATGTTCCTAGAAACAAATAAGAATTAATTCTGACCAGATTTGTCGCCCGTTCTTGCACTGTAAGATCGACCACGACCATTAAGTTCCAATGAAAGATCACGGACCGTACGATTGACACTGGCGTCACACCCAATGGTTTTAGAACTGCTAGTTTCAGACATTATTCCAGAATCGTAATACCAGTAATAAAGCGCAACAATAAATACTAAGAGAATCTATTATTTATTAATCTAGGTCCATTATTTATTAATGATTTCTGTCAATAGTTGTAAAAATCAATTATTGCTGCAGTTACGGACACAAGTATGTGGACATAAACGAATGCAACGCTTGTTTGTTTGGATTCGTTCGCGCTTGTTTAAATGTATTTATATTTGTTTGTAACTGTATTTCTAATGTTAATACACTGTATTAAATACTGCAAATTATACAAATTCGTAGCACATTGAGAAAAATTTTTATTCTTCTACTTTGTAATATACACAAAAATTATGAGTCCCCTACCTACAGTACAGGAGCCTGCGCACAAGCTACAATTGGGTACTGCTGGTGAAGCGATAGCGAATGATCGGTTCATCCGGAGATGTTATCGTGTTTTTATGCCCAATTAACATATATAATACTCGCTAAACATCACTGTCACTAGCCCGAAACTCAGTGGAGTCCTATTCGAAAGATATTTGATCAAAAATAAAATATTCTATTTCAACAGTTTCGAAATCTCGGCGAGCGAGTCACTTGCGGCTATCTCGACACTGGCAGGCGACTCCATTGAAATCCATTATCGAAATTCGACAGTACAGCGTGTACAGTATATATTTTTGTTGTATTGCCTATTGCAAACTGCACCCTTTAGCAAACGCCGTCGTTTGCGAGATGAAAAATTATATTTAGGATTTTAGCATGAATAAGCGAAATAAATGTAACTGCAGGAATATTAAAACGACAGTATGCAAAAAGCCGATATTTATCATATTAAAAGCTAATATGCCAAAGGTCTATCGCATACTAGCTGAATGCCAATGTGCAAAACCGCAGAAAACCGTTTTCACATTAAATTCCAATGTGAAAAACGCCTAGCTTGATAGTATTTTTCCTCAAACTAATCTGTTGTGTTTAATTAACCTGTTGTAAAAATCATACGGAGTTAAACCTTTTGCTTATTTTCTGATCCAATGTCTCTGCTTTTACTTGTATTTTACATGCGTTTACTTGCAACTATTTTATTTTACGTCGCAGAACATACACCGCTAGCTCAGTTTAATGTCAGTACTATTATGCTTGGCTCCATTTTAAGTGCGTACACCATGGTTGTTCTTTTGCCAAATTCGCGTAATGAATAGAACATAAATTCCCGTTTACACTTTTGTCATCAGTATTCGCAGTTTAGTGAACGCGAACATGGGCTCTTTGATGTACTAACAGAATTTACGTACGACAAATCAACTTCAAACGAGATGCAGAATCAGACAGCTATGTTCGCGGTATATCCATGCATTATAGTATACGAGAAAACACCATTAATAACCGCGTTTTAACGTGTGCGTGGTCAACATATTGCAATGCCAAATTCGCAGAACAGTGATCGCGAAATGCACCTACGTATTGCAGTATCACTAATCACGTTATACATTACTGAAATCGTGATTGTAAGCGTTCAGTGCTTTTACTATCGTGAACTTGACAAAAGTACACCCCAGGTATACGCATCTAAAGTGAACACACATTACGTCAACGCGTCACTGCTTATTCTGCCAATGTCGGAGATATGCTCTTTGCTCAGATTAGGGACGCTCGGTGCTTTAAAAGCCAAAATTTCGAAACACAAATCTACTTATCTGTAAGCGACAAAATGCTACTAAATCACCATTTCATGAAACGAGTAGGCCACAACCTAGCACGCGACCAAACTCAAAAACCTTGAAACAAGCCAAATATCTTGTTTAAAAAGCTCTAATATTACCGTCGCGATTGCCTGTGTCAGGCCATTTGTTATTATATCCTGCCGCATATGCTTGACAATATCGAACTGGGCGGCTTTTGGTTTTGGAATCGTCTTGTCAGCGATCATTTTTAGCTGAAAATAAAAGAACGACCACAAAATGAACAAAAACAGTAACCGATTGTAACACTTTTATCTGTAATCAATTAGAATATATTCGCAAAATCATAGTATTATATATACATTGTGTGAATCGGATGATTAGATGTACCAGAACTTATTAATTGTAATGACACGCACGAAGCTTTCAGAGCTTGCGAATTCGAGCAATTACTTATACCACGATAATTGCAAAAATTCAAGAAGGTCTAAGCAATCATGAAGATAACTAGGCTATATTGCTACCAAAAAAGGCGTAGTCAAGAGGAAGGAGCTACGGCAAAGCTGAGCTTATACTTAGACTTTTGCCTCTGGAATAATTTAAAGCTTACCTATTGACCAAATTGTTATTCGTGACGGCTAAAGCACTGCATACAGATTACTTACACTCTACCTACAGACCAAGTATCATTAATATACAGAATACCATAAATTGAAATTAAAAGTTTCAAAAAAGCAAGGAATTTGTTCAAAACTAAACAAGTAATAACAATGTTTCCGTTTGCTCAAGATCTTATTGCAGACCAAATACTGTCAAGTGGGAGCAGAAGTTTCCGCACGTAACCACAGAAACTAAGTTGAAACATCTATATTATAAACGTAATCCACCTATATTTTCGTAACTCATTAAAACTAGTAAACGTAATAAATTACAAAAAGTGAGCGGAGAAACAGGCAAAGTGTTTGGTATCTTATTTGTGTGTGCATGTGTTTCAACTAACTATTTAAACAATTTATAAGTACATCTCACGTTTTAGGCAACTGATGTCAAATCCACCATATAAAAAGCTCGCTAGCTAAAAGAAATTAGCTAATTAGTAACATCAACTAATTACCTAATTAATTACTTAATTATTCGCACCCATGATAAAATCATAGAGCTTCAAAAGCCACATATTCATAATCAGACATCGAAACCCCCCGAGCGCAACAAATTAGCAATTTTGATGTGATTTTAAAATTTGCACCAAATTACCTAATTAGCTAATTAATTAATCAATCAATTAGCATATACGGACAGGTTTTAGAGCTTCAGAAATGTCATATTCGTGATCAGCGACATAGAAAACCCCCGAATGCAATTTATTTTTAATTTTTGAGCACTTTGAAAATTTTCAAAAGATTAGCTAATTAACAATTATTTAGTAATTAGCTAAGACCAACTAATTAGCATGTTTTATTCCTCGACTAGTAAGTACGCACCACATTCACAATCACCATGGCGAGATGTAGTATATGCACCAAAATAGCTTTATACTAATTATTTATCGAAAAATGTGCAATTTTTGTTTGAAATTGCAAAAATAGACTAACACAATATAGGTAATCACTAATTACATTTTGACAAAATCTATATGTCTTGCACCTCTCCGATATTAGGCCTTTCAAACAAACAAAAAAGTTTTTTTAAATCGGCCCAATAGTTATTGAGAGCTCAACGGATGGACAGACGGTGCCGAATTTTCCCCCTCTGACGAAAATGCTTCGCTTCGCTCCGCTTAATTATGATATTATTGCGTTAGAATGAAACATATCGCCACGCCGAAGTTAAAATTTGCCAGCACTTACTTCAAAATTAAAGCGCTTAAATAAATCCTCAAATAAGAGTGCAATCAATGATCCGGCTAGTTCAAGTCGTTTATTTCCATAAAAATCCATATCATCAACGTCACACTCTCCCATCTGAGTCAGTATAAGACGACGAACCATAAGTGCCAAATATATTGCCTTTAATCGCATATTCCAGTTGATCACCTTAAATTATTATATCCCTATTTGCAATAAATTAAATAAACTTCCATCAATCGATTTATATTTCCAGATGTCACTGGTCGTAATCCTCACAAAGCTCAAAGCGTTACAATAATATTGTAAAACAATTTGGTTGGAACTTGTAATAACACTAACTCGGGTGACTCAAACGAATGTGACATGTGTATAATTATTGACAATGCATTAAGCGTAAACCAGTACAAAATAAGAGAATACAGTACATAACCTAACGCACATTTTAGAGACTTAAAGTAGCGAAGGCAAATAAAGTAGCACAAAGATTACACAGCAATTGAACGCTTTAATACAGTCCGAAACAAAAATCATCTCTATGCATGCGACGGAATAACACTCTTCACTGGCTCAAAAATTAATAGGCATCTCTGGTGTATACTTCGTCAGGGGCTTGAACAAAGGACAAAAATTTAGGAACTATTATATAATTGTAGATGTGCATTTACGTATTTCATTTTTAATTCATAGGAAACCTAGCGAAGGAGGGTTCTGAGACGTGTTTCCTCAAATTCGTGCATTCTATTTCATCTTCAAAGACCATTAAATCTTATCGTAGCATTATCAAAACAACATATTAAAAGACGTCAAAATTTCTGATTTCTGGCCTAAAACGAAACAGCAACCCCAAGAACAAAAATCTGTTATATTTTAACTTCTAGATATTAAATTGATCTACCAGTGTTATAAAAATAGGCAATATGCCTTGAATCAATGAAATCAGAAGAGGGATGCTTGTTAGATGATATAATGGCTTCTCCAAACCGCCAGAATTATACCTGGCGGCATAATCTGGGGCTGAGATTGGTCCCCCAGTTCGGAACTGTGGGTACGGAAAATGCCTAGGGTTCCTTTTAGTTCATCTGGGGAGTCCCCAGTTGACATGGGGAAGCCATACTTAAGGTATTGTACCTCTCAGAAGAAGTCAAAAATCTGTAGTTTAGGAACTTATTGCAACATTTTTAATATAAAAGCAGAAATTTTACCGATTTTAACCTCGCAGAGAGAATCTTCGAGATTTTTAGACAAAATATAAGTTCGCATATTTTTTACGTCATAAGAGCAAAATTTGGTAATTTTTGATCCAGCATATAACACTTAAAGGACATGAACTGGCGGAAGCGAGGCTTGGGGAAAACAAATAAACTGACCATGTATTCATACATGTATACGCAAAAGCTTGATCTATGAAATTCCATATCACCGTTATAAATGGTTTCAAAATCAGTTTCGATGCCGGAGGAAAATTTCAATATCGGTAAACTGACATGTTGCTTTATGATACTAACACCTGAATTCTCCAAACCACCTAAATTTTACCTGATGGAGCATGACCAAGGGTGATTCCTCCGACCATTTGGGAGGGAATCCCGCAATTCAAAGTTCTGTCAACGCTACAAAAAGTGCATACTAACGACTGCCTGCAACTAATCGAAAAATTTAGCGATTGCATAGAAAAATAGATATCTCAGCATTCCTGAGGGTGTAAAGTCGGGGAAGACAAAATTTACGCATGGCAAGCGGAGATGTCGAACTATCTGTGCCCTCTTTATTGGCTGACATCACACTGCCGTGAAAGACTTAATCTGCCTCAAATTTTATAATATATCCAAAATATCATCCCACGCATCTCATTATATCATATACTATGCTACATAAAAGAGAACAAAATAACGTTATTTAAAGCAATACCTTTATATGAGCAAGAATTGTAGTTGCTAAAAGTTCTCTCGCTTCTTCCACTTTGGACTTGCGTTGCACACCCCAAGCCTTCGATAACTTTACTTTCGCAGCTACGTATTTTAAAGCCTGAAGCGATACACTAAGCTTTAACACATGGTAACAATCCAGGTTGATATTCTGCTGTAACCAGAAGTTAAACACTGAATCAACATGTCCATGGTATATTTTAGCACTGCTGGTGTAAGTAACCACGTTAGCGCGAGCTAATTACACTGCTTTTCTCTAAACATCGATTATTAATTAACTGTACAACACTGCCATCAAATAACTAGTAACTCGCAACGAGATGAGAAATAAAGCGAGTGTGATTACTCCGCCCTTAATGACCATTTTATTGTCCCAAATTCAGGCTCCTATGCTCGCTTAAAGTCCCTTAATAGCGATTATAAACCGGCAATACTTCAAAGACAATACTACGGTTATTATAGTTATACCAGCGCGAAAAGCCGGCCTTCTCCCGCCGCGTGCCTTCGGCCCGCTTCGCGCCGGTAGTATGGCAGAGTGGGCCTGCGGCCCTCGTTTTTCCGGAAAACAGTATTTTTTAAGTTATGACATTTGTAAAAAACTACAAACTTACTCTGTTTTTTCATCCCTCGTTTGGTATGTGTTAAAATAGCGAAAACACTATTACACCCTTACGGATGTGTCAAAATGTCGAAAACAATATCATACCCTTACGGATGTGTCAAAATGTCGAAAACAGTATCATACCCTTACGGATATATATGTCAAAATGTCGAGAGCAGTATCATAGCCTTACGGATGTGTCAAAATGATAAAAACACTATTATACCATTACGGATGTGCTAAAATGTCGAAAAAACTATTATACCCTTATGGATGTGTTAAAATGATGAAAACAACATTACCCCATTACAGATGTGTTAAAATGTCGAAAACAGTATCATACAATTACGGATGTGTCAAAATGCCGAAAACAGCATTACGCCCTTATGGATGTGTTAAAATGATGAAAACAACATTACAACCTTACGGGTATGTTAAAGTACTGAAAACACTATTTCCCACTTACGGATGTGTCAAAATGTCGAAAATAGTATCATACTCTTACGGATGTGTCAAAATGACGAAAACAGTATCATACTTTACGGATATGTCAAAATGCCGAAAACAGTATCATACCCTTACTGATGTGTCAAAATGATAAAAACACTATTATACCCGTATGGATGTGTTAAAATGTCGAAAACACTATTATACCCTTATGGATGTGTTAAAATGATAAAAAAAACATTACCCCTCACGGTTTTGTTAAAATAGCGAAAACATTATTACACCCTTACGGATGTGTCAAAATGTCGAAAAAAGTATCATACCCTTATAAATGTGTCAAAATGCCGAAAACAGTATCATAACATAGTTTAAAAGGAGTTCCCCCAATTAGGGTGTACATCCCATTTGCAAAAGTTCGTCGATACTTTCGGCACGTCTTAAAGAAATGAAACAAAAAAAGTTCGTCAAAATCCATGAAGCAGTTGAAAAGTTACATCACGAAAACCAATAAAATGACACTATTTTTTAATTCAAAAGGGGGTAGGTTGTGAAAAAAGCGTAGGGGATGCCCAACAATAGTGTCCATGCGTTCCCATATCCATTTCCTGCCCAACAAAATAACCGCACAAAAATCCATAAACGGTTTCAAAAGTCATGAACAAAAATATGTAAGAAACCTAAAACTTGGCACATACACAGACAGACATACGGCAATTACATTATAAGATACAGTCACGGCCAGAAATAAATGCAAAAAATCGATCGAAATTTCGATCGATTTCGATTAAACGAAATATCGACCGCTTTCGATTTCGATTGATTTCGATTAAACGAAATTTCGATTTCGAGCGATTACGATTAAACGAAATTTCGATCGAATTCGATTAAACGAAATTTTAATCCATTTGATCGTTTGCGAATAAACGCAATCTCGATCGACTTCGACTCCCGCTCTTGGCGGCATATTGTATG